>BQNB010042482.1:6117-46101 GCA_026074375.1 Tanacetum coccineum
AGATGCTAAGAAGATTACAGCTGCTTATTATGAAATGACATATAGAATTAAATAAAGATGACTAATTAAAACCTTGTATGCTTCAGTGGTCGTGTAGTTTACAAACTCGACCCATTCTTCTGCTTTCACAATTTCACTATACTTGGCCGGGAGTTCATTCAGTTTCGAAGGTGTATTTAGGTTGGGCAATATGTATTTTTCTCTCAGTTTCATTCTGAAATTCCTTAGCAGTTTACCAAGACGATGCATTACCAACTTTTTGACTGTCAAGTCAACATCAAAATATCGCTGCAAAGATTAACACAATGTTGTTAATTAGTTGCACATAATGTAAATGCATAGATAAACTTATGTAGTACTGGGTTAAAAAATAGTATATATGTACCGTGATTTCATCCCATAGTTTATCTCTTGATTCTTTATCCACCTTCTTCCAGGATAGAATCTTCAAACCTATGTGCTCACGAACCAGATCTCCTAAAAAACTCAAAAATAGTGCTCTGTGAAACTTATATAGCCTGGTTATGCCCCTCTTAACTAGTTTCAGATCTGAATGGTTGGTTCCATCCGCATCTTCAGCATGGTTGGTTCCATCCGCATCTTCATCATCAGAATACTTCTCGGATTCATATCCTAACATATCATCATTTTCATTATCAGAATTAACCAAAAGATCATGATCATCGGCTTGAATTTCCACCAAATGATTCTGAACATCGGATTGATTTTCCATGACTCTTGAGCAACAATGTGTAAAAGAAAATGATTCTGGCTTGGAGAGTAATGGTGATAGAAGATTTGATTTTTCTGTTTTGGTTGCAGTCTTTTTTTAGGAGAGAAATCAGGGTTTATGATGAATATGAAAGGGCTCTTTTTTTGGAAACTGATATGCATTTAATTAGGTGATTTAAAAAATTTTGGATAAAATTTTTGGCTCCAAATTCTTTTAAATTAACAATTTAATTATTTAAAAAAATATCATTTTTGAAAAATCTGCAATTTGGCTCCAAAACTGCATTTTTTTCTCCAAACTACTGCTAGTTCAAGTTAAGACTGCCAGTGGAAAAGTTAATGCTGCTGGATTGTTAAAGCTGCTGAGAAGATTACAGCTGCTTATTATGAAATGACCCATTACACCCAAAAGCTTTTTTATCACAAAATATGTAATCTTGTATGTGACCCATATAATTTTTCCTGTATGACCCGTATCTAAAAATACAAAAAAATTAAAACAACATTAACTAAGAAAGTTTGATTAATTACAATCATCAACAGATACAAGTCATTACTGCATGAAATATTGTTTGATCAGCTAATACAAGTTAGATTGCCCAAAAATTAGCTTAACATGTTACCAGAATACTGTTTTAAGATGAGTACTACATGAAATTAAACAAAATGATGAAATCCTTTCATCACCTTCAACATCAAACCTTTCTTTTCCCCTTTGACTTGTCTGCACATCTTTCAGGTGTCCTCATTCGAAATTTCTTCACAATATTATCCCATGTTTCAACATTAGCTAGTCCAAGCACACATCCCTTGATTGGAATAGGGCTTTTGAAGATGACTTCGGGAATGGGCTTCTTTGCAACTGGTAGATAATCCTCAACAGTGTCATATCCATACCATTCAAGCAATTCTTTTGGAATGGGCTCCTTAGACCGCCTTGCAATTGATGGCCCCTCCTTAGGAATACTTGTTATTGATGGCCCCTCACTAGAAACACCTTTGTTGTCATCTGAGCTGTCTGAAGTAAGCACAATTATTTCTGCAAAAACAAATTAAAAATCAAACTAAGTCTGGTAAGTCTGTTGACCCACATTACAGATGCAAGCACACCATTTGACCCACATTACAGATGCACATTACAGTGCCCTAACCCAATAACCACTAACTCTGTTAATAAGCTAAACCCAGCAGCCCTAACTCTACAAATAAGCTAAACCAAACAGCCCTATGATTGCAAATAAGCAAATAACCTAATCAAGAAACCCTAACTCTGCTAATAAGCACAACCAAAATAAGCTAAACACCAAAATACAAATAACCCACATACAAAGAAGTTAATAAGCTAACTGTCTGGCGTTCCCTCGCGTCAAGGGCGACTTTTGCATCGGCTCTCTCTCGTTCTCGTTAGGGAATTACCGAGGCGAAAGCTGCTCTCTCGGAAGTCAGTTTCCCCGCTGGGACTAGTCTAAGAAACTTTCACTTGAATTGCCAAGCCTCTTGTGGTAACGCCCTTGACGAATTGCGTTCAACGTCCCTTTATGACTTTCCCGATCGGCGCCTCGGGTCGGTAGCCGGGCTCCGGGACATTACTACCACGGCGACTATCGACCCGAGCCCAAAGAAGGAAAAAAACGAACGGACTAAAGCGAGGAGTTCATTGGCCATACATAGTTAAGAGGAGGATGGGGGCCAACCTCTTTCATGACCCATGGCCCCAGTGTGTCACTTGGTTAGCATTTCTAGAAAAAATGGAGACGGAGAGTCAGGCTAGTTTTTCGATAGGGAAAGAGACAGGGGAGTTGGCTGTAATGGAGACAATTCGGATGGACGATATGGATTTCTTCGAGATGGTTCACCACTTTTTTAACCGTGAGAGGGAGGTCATTCAGAACCCGCTGGCTCCAGAACGGGGGGCGGCTCCAGAGGCGCTGCCGCAGGCGCCAGCACCGACGGAAGTTGCCCACCCCGCTCCCGATCAAAAAGAGCGTGCGGGACTTCGAAGGGCCATTCAAACTTGAATTCGTGAGCAACTGCACGAACATTGTGAAAAGGGGAAAGGGCGGCTGTCCGTGCACTTTCCGGAAATGACGGAAATCTAGTCCAGTGCCGCGAAGGCGATAATGTCTTACGATCTGGAGATCTCCGCGGAGACGGATACGGAAACCCCCCGCAGATGGATAGAGAATATAAGGGGGACCCTAATCTCCTAAAACCAGTCATTAGGGAATACCGACCAAATGAGTCGGTCTGCCGCTTGATTTCATAACAGAGCCGTTATTCCCGGCTGGCATAGAAGTCTCTCGCGCGGGCGAAGGAGATGCATTTCAGGTACTGGTGGTATTGGACAAGAAAAAAGGGAATAATTTCTTTCTTCTTTCTGCCTTTCTTTCCCATGACGACTAGGAACGGGCAAATCAAAAATTTCACTTCGAATTTCGGACCTCAACATCCTGCTGCTCATGGTGTTTCACGATCAGTATTGGAAATGAACGGAGAAGTGGTGGAACGTGCGGAACCACATATTGGATCACTCCAGTGCGGCACGAAGCCGCTGATGCCGAGTCGGCTCCTATGCCGCTAGCTATGCCCTGCTTGGTCCCCCGGCACGGTGGAGGTTCCGTAGCGCGTCATGAGCACCGGGCTAAGGGGCGGTTGAGCAACTCAAGCGAACCGCCCTACCTTACTACAACATAAGGACAGAAGGGAGAAGGTTGTGAAGGTGGCCTCGTTATCCACACCTCCGGTCGGATGAATGGAGGACCGACCGACCCGGGTTTTCACGAGCGTTGGCGGGTTCTGGAGTGCCTGTCAAGGGCGCTAGCGCATACCCCGGGGTGATCATCACCACCTGCACCTCAAATCTCGGCACAGTGGAACGTGTAACCCGCCTGCTGTTCCATTCAACTACATTTGTTCCTGTAATCCATAGCCTAACAGAACGCAGCAGCGAGGGACAACCCGCCCATACAGCCAGCGGGGAGGATGGCACTACTGGCAAAGACCGTCTGGCGAAAACGCCGCAGGCGCGAAGCGTGGTAGGCCTGCGCCGGGGGAGCATAGGGAGGAAAGGGAGCCCGGACGGTGGAAGAGCCAGGGGAGGCCGGGTCATTTGACGGAAATGGAAGGCTTTGGACTATGAACCTATTAAAGAAGGCCCTATGGAGTAAAGGGAAGTGCATGAATTCTTGGAAAAAGAGGGAGCGAGCCTATATAAAAAATGGAATCAAGCAAATTCAATGAATAGATAGAGTCAACGGTACGACAGACAGCGCTGCCTACACGCGAATTTGCTTCCGAAGTCGAGCAGTCTCAATTTCATTTCACTACAGGATTTTAGAATGAATGCTGGGCTGGGCCACCTCGAATGGCGTGAGCCGCATGCGGGGAGACCCGCACGTACGGTTTTTAGGGGGATCTGGTCGAAAGACCGGCCGGCGCCCACCCGACTAGAGGGACTGAGAAATTAATAGAGTACAAAACTTATCTTCAAGCTTTACCTTATTCTGATCGTTCAGAGGGCGATCGCGGGGTCACTGAATGAAGTCCTCCGTTTCTTTCGGAGGTGCTGACCCGCAGCGAGGCAGAGATGACTAAGTGACATATGGAATATGGCGACGACAACAGCATGTCGTAGAAGGAGATAACAAGTGGAGCCAACGACCCACTAAGACTAACGTATCTACAACTACATCCCCGAGCGGCAGTCAAACGGGGGCGTGAATGCGAGATGCCAGCGGAATGATCGGCCGGACAGAGGCTAGGGCTCCTTCCTTCCCACCGCGTCCTTCCTTGTGTGTCGGAGATATAAAGCGAGTGCACCGGAAAAGAACGGGAACTGGGTCGATCTATTCTATGTCGAAGCATCCGAAGCATAACTGCACACTCACACGATCTTTGCCGACAGATAGGAGCATTCGGTGGAACCGGTGAACTACACTTGCTTCTGGATAGATGTGTGGGACAGAGGGCTCGTGGTACCTGCTGCCCACCCTTCCTCCTCTGCTTTGAGAACCGTGTGAACGGAGAGTGGGCAGAAGGGAAGGAGGTCCTCATACGGAGTCGCACACTTACTTGAGCAGTGCGGGAGACTGGGGAATGGGTCGAGTAAAGCCCCCTGGGGCCGGAAAAATCACAGAGACGTACTGATACGATAGGGCTTTGATTGGTATTTCTTTTTTCTTAGTGATTGTAAAGGAGGGCGCTTGGCTATGTTATAGAAAGGGAAGGCAGAGGCATCGAATGGCGAAGAGAGGCGGCTCGGCAGGTAAGGAATGGGAAATCGTCAAAGATGACTTCTTTGTTGTCGAAACGAAGGGCTAAATAGCACCAGTGATTCTCTGAGCCGGTCTGGATTTCCAACACCTCGGGAAACTGGTCGAGATAGATGACAGCGCCTTTTTCCCCTCTTCCTTACCAGGAGGGCAATCTTCTCTTATGGCCTTCACCTCCCGCCCGGCCCGGAAATAGAGAATCCAGCCCCCTTCTGATCCATTCTTTTCTGCAAGCAGGGAGGATCCAGAGCTAAGCCCCCTCCTATTCGAGGCCGGGTGGCCTTGCCCCACAAGCACCCAACCTTCTTTTTGCTCTTCCTTGGGGTTGCCTCCACGAACGCGCCACCTAGGAGCCCTACTCATATTCCAAAGGCGCTACTGAAATTCAAGCGCAAGCCCCCTTCTATTGCATAACCTAAAAAAGCTATAAAACCTAGAGCAAAACAAGTTTTCCAACAACTGATCCATATTTGACCTTCTTTCGTAAAAAGGCCATATCTCCCTCATCCGGAATCGATACAAAAGCGTCCAATTCGCCACATGTACCTAAGACCTATATCTATCCACCCATGTCTTTTATTTACAGACCCTAAGCCAAAAGTTTTTGAGAAAAACTCACGTTTTTCTACTGACCTGGAAACAGTCCCTAATTCTACTCCTAAACTCATTCAAAACTCATCCAAATCATCAATTGAGCCATCACAAGGCCAAAATACATCAATACAATCTACTTCATATCCATCACACTTCACTTACACTAACTTATCAAGATCAATCATAAAACGTACATGCATGATCATAAAAATCAAAATTAAGAACATGCACTTTCATAAAAACTTAATCAATGAGTTAGGGTTTTAAGAGATAACTTACCACACAAAATAGAAGAAGAAAATGATTAAACACAACACCTATATGGTGTTGTTGGCTGCCAAAAATACCAAAGAGGAAGCCAATCCCTAAATAAATTTTACTTCACCAAGTCTTGCTTAAAATCACTTCTATTCCATCTCTTTTGATTTCTTGTAGCCTTTAATCAATTAAGAAACCCTAAAACCTCAAGATCTTTAAAAATCAAAACTTCTGAACACATGCATGATGGTTTTTAGTGATAGGAAAGGATTGAGGATAATTTTAAATATGATTTGGTATAAAAAGGAAGTGGATTTATGAAGTTTTAATGGAGATATCGGTGGTTTTAGGTTCTTGTAGGTCGAACACTAGATGGAGAAGAGAGGGGAGATGGATGGTTTCCTTCTTGTGCGTGCTTTAGTACGTTAATTGTATATGTGTATGTGTTTGGATCGGCTTATATAGAAAAAGGGATAAAAGGGAAGTTTTTATATATAGTATATTTATATATCTAAAAAAAGAATGATAAGGGTGCGTTTGATGAGGGTCTAGAACCGGCCTCCCCTTTTTGGGTGGGCTTGGTTGGGCTTGATTGCTAAACTTTGTATTATTTTCGTTTCCGGGTCCAATTACTTATCCTAGTTCGATACTTTTTCCTAAACCGTAATTTTCATCTCGGGTGCGATTTAAAACACAAAAAGGACATTTATTACAAAAACAAAAATAATTAGGCACTAAAGGCCCGTTTACGGAGTCGTTGATTTCTCGATTTATAAAAACGGATAAATTAATTTGTAGGACTCGCGAGGGTTTTAAAAGTGACAATTTTGATAAAAAACGATTAAGATAATAAAACGAATTGTTTAAAATTTAAAAATTAATTATAAATTCAAATTAAGTAGTGACTTTAAATACGAGGTTTTACATCTAGAATAATCTCCTAAGGTACGGATAGGATTTACGTCTCCCATAGGGGTTAACGAAAAGAGGATTTATAAAACAAAGGGAACAAAGAAAAGATAGACTACGAGAAAGCTAACTGACAGAAATTAAAATTCTCACTTGATAGGAATCAAGTGAGTAGACCTAAGCTAAATAAAATTCGAAGCCTAACTATTCCCTAGGCGGCGGCGCCAAAAACTTGATGCGGTTGTTGTAAACGCACAAAGTTTTACAACTCCCTAGGCAGTGTACCTACCCGTTGTAGTATAGTATAGGTAAGACTCGGGGGTTGTTATCGTTCTCTAGGGGAATAGGTTGGGAAGGTTCGAACTAAACGTAACTAAGGTCTAAGGTTGAAAGAGTATTATTTTTGTGTTTTTATATTTTTAAGAAAGCAATTAAAATCTCTGGTTTGAAAGGGGTTTTGGTTTTAAGCTAATTAAACTAATAACTAAAATTAAATCTAAATGAATGTGTGGAAACTCATATAGGTTAAACAAACGTGTTTACTTAATCATGCATTAATCCTTAGTTTGATACTCCTAATCCTAGCTTTGTCACTCTTGTGATGTAGTGTGCAAGTATTTCCTAATTCATGAACGGATTACACGAACATGCCGTCTATGTAATATTCTGTTAAGGTAATGCACAAGTAAGGTAGTATGAAGACTATTACAAGGCCCCTAAGAGTACATCACATACATTAAAACACTTAAAAGGTGAACAACCATATAAGGGTAAGGTAGTACGAAGACTGTTACCAATGGTATCCTTTCTACACAATCACTTTTCCCTAGACGTCTTCGCAAGAAATTAAGAAGCTAGTTTTCTAGAGCCTAACGTACATATTCATCAACAAGAAGAAATATTAAAAGGATTCACAAACTAACTTTCATGCAATCATAAGCAAACACTATAAGATCTAGCCTAGCATGTTAAAAGGAAGCAAAGAACAATAATTAATCAAACAACATATAGACATTTTGAAAGATTAAAGGGTAAAGAACTTCACTTGATTAAAACATGGAGTTAAAGTGATACAAGAGGGTTTTTAAATCGTAAAATCGACCTAAAACCTGATAAAACTCGTACCCTAAGTATGACTATCGTATCCCACACGTTCCACACTTTTGAAACCCTAATTCTGAGTTTGTATATATAGAAAAACTATAACACCCCCAAATAGGGTCGCTGCAGAATAATGTGTTCGAGAGTGTTACTTCATAGATCAACAGCCTAAGATATGAGAACGATCTCAAAAAGAGTCATTTGAAAATGATACATTGGATTTATTGAAATTGTTTAATACAAAGCTCAATGGCTTAACTTGTTCACCCTTGAAAATGTAATGTTTCTAGATCATAACAAGTACCCCCAAAATGTAATGCCTTTAAATCTTTATGCAATGACTCCAAAATGATTGACCACCAATGTATCTCTTTGCTCTTGTACCTCATAGACCTGAGAAAACATGCTTTAAAACGTCAACATAAAGTTGGTGAATTCATAGGTTTATGTAAATATAATGTAGGACCGCAAGATTTTCCCTTGGTTATGCAACATGTACACCCATCAAAAAATGTATTTACGTTTCCCTTTTTTTTGGTAAAAGGGACACTACCCCGGTAAAATATATTACACAAAAAAAAACGTTGAAGAACAATGGATATAGGTGAAGTCCTATATCACAACCCGTTACATGGGCAACAAACCTGCACATAAGTGCAACAATCAAACAAACCTACATAAGAATGACATACCACTCTTACGAACTACCAAAGACAAAATACAAGTAGAATAACAATTAAAAAAACTATTTTCTACCACTCATGCTTAACTTGAAATCACGAAATTCCTTTAGAGCACCATGAAGATCAACCACTTGTTCCTCATAGCCATCATAGAAATCAAAATCTTCATCTTCAAGCTGATTACCACCACCTAAGAATGAACCATATGAAGGAATAACATCATCATCATCTGTATCAGATTCGTTAATGCAATCCCATTTTTTCAACTCCGGATAACTACTAACATTCTTATCCTTATGAACATCATTACAAGCTGATTTCGAACTACTTGGCTCATGATCCTTCTTATTATTCACATTAAAATCAGAATTGACTTGTTCACTACCCTTTGATTGTTTTCCAGAATCACCCATATCATCTCCTTCCACATTCAACACATCGAACGGATTAGACGTATTCAGATCCTGTTTCGAACCACCATTACCCTTACCACTATCATTAGTAGAAACACTAGGAGATGCTGAATTAGATCCCCCTTTAGTACCTTTCTTTTGCTGCCAAATAACCTTAGAATTAGGCTTATTCAGCCTAAGCCCACCAAACGACCGCGAATCAGCTCCCTTCTTCTTCTTACGGCTCTTAACTTCAATAAAACCATCATCATTCTCTTCCATAGCAGTAGCCTTAGTATCCCTAGCTGAGTTTTTAGGTAACTCCTCTCGAACACGTTTAGGACACAAGTTAGTCTCATGCCCAAAACTTTGACAATCAACACAATGTGGAGGCTTCCATTCATACTCAACTCTAACAACCTCCTTAATATAACCATCCCCCTCCTCTTCCGGTTCCGGAACAGCCATAATAACCTCCTTCTTCAAAACAGAAGACGCACTAATCTCAATCAAAGCCCGAGCAAAACTAATTCTACCCCAAGATTCCACACACATAGAACTAGTAAAAGCATCAAGCATAATAGGTTTACCTATTTGAGTGGCAATCAAGCTCAGACCATCCTCCGAGTACGCAAGAACAAAAACATTATACAACTTTACCCAAACTGGAACCTTGGTGACCTCACCTTTTTTCAAAGACACACAAGCTGTCCATTTATTAAGAATAATAGGCGACTTACAAATCAACCACGGTCCCTTCTCCAAAACTTGGTCCATACTTGATTTAGAAGCAAACTTAAACAAGTAGACTCCTTCATCATTCCTTGTTATCTTCTCAAATCCAAATTTCCTCCATGTATTCGACATTTATTGTTGAACCACAGGAAATGAAGGATCTTTACCAACAAAAAAACCAACAATAGAATTTTCATACCTTCGCATAACTTTAGCAGCCGCTATCTTAGGAAGAACACAATTAAAATTGTCGACTTTCTCCTCATTAACAAGGGTACGAAAATGAACTTTTATAGCAACATTAGGCCGAACAAGGCTAGCATACGATTTCTCCTTATCACATCAACAGACATAGTAGGTTTACCACCACCTTTATTCACATTGGGACCAGTATTAGCATTATCATCACCCTTATGACCTTGTGGATCAGCTTGTGAACCATCATTCAAAGGGATAACAATATCATGCATATTAGAAGCAACGGTACGCATTGCTTTCTTAAGAATACCATGTTGCATTGGCTTACCCTCAATGTTTTTAACATGACTAGCTAGATCACCCAAAACCTTTGATGATCCATCAGCCACCTTTGAACCTCCATATTTCTTCTTCTTATCACCACTATCAAGAAAACCCCTCTCCATACCCCACGAACAACAATAATAATAGTATGATCCAAGACCATGATTAGCAGCAACCAAATAAACCCTAACAAATTAGGGTTTTCAAACGCAACAAACTACACGCACTAACCTTTATCCATTCTCACGTCCAGCATATCAGAAAACAAAGGTAGATGTAGATGATTCACGATTGGATTCAGCCCACAGATCGTCGAGTGGAAAGAAACCCTAATCAAGCCGCAATAAAATAATATTATCTGAACGAAACCCTAATCGTCCCAAAACCCTAAATTGTTAATAGTATCAAAACCCTAAACCGATAAGGAATTCAAGCTTATCCCACGATTAAATAACCCTAACAACGATCAGATCTAGTATTATAAAAAAAGTGTCGGTTCAAGCCTTTATTAAAAAACCTGAAAACGAAACCCTAATATAAAACATATCCGAAAGTGGTATAGATCAAGTAATCATAGATGAAACTTAAATCCAACACGAAAAGAGAATGATATATCAAAGATTAGGCAAGAATAATTAGAGAAAAAGCAGCCATTGAAATCGCCCACACTAGAGAGAGGGTTTAAGGTTTAGGATTTTAGAGAGATTGAATATTAATCAACCCACCTCATGCAACTTAAATGCCACATAATCACCAAATAATGCCACCTCACTGATAATTAATACCATGTCATCAGTTTTTAATCTATGTCAGCATATTTTATTCCACATGTCAAAGTTTTAATCCACATAGGCATTTATGTGTCCACATGTGCATTCATTTTATTCCACATGTCACAATTTTAATCCACACATGCATTTATTGTGCCAGCTTAATTCGTGCTTAATCTGAAAAAATATGCCTCAGGCGGGATTCGAACCATGGTCTAGACACTCACAACAATTTCCTCTACCATTAGACCACAATGGTAGTTGTGGTAAATTTCTAAAAAACAAATAATATGTCTAATTCAATTATGGAATTCCACGTTACTATTTCAAATCTGCAATATGACTATTTCAAAGCTATCTTGAAACGCATAATAGTTTCCAGAAAAACCACGTCTTCGTAATTAAAAGCTCTATTTAGGAAAATTAATCCCCAACAGTACACTGTCGTGAACAATAACATATTTTTATAAATTTACTTTTGTAAAAATACTTTTTAACTTAAACATGTAAATAATGCACCTTCTTTGTTATAAATCCATTCCCAATGTACTTTGTAGTTTTAAAATCCTTATAACTTGTATTTTCTCATAGAAATATGTCCTTAATTAATCAGATTCGAATTTGTTTGGGTTTTTATAAAATAACTTTTATAAAAACATTTATATATATATATATATATAATTGTTGTAAACTTGTAAATAACGTATCACTTTCATTTTAAATCCGTTTTTCGAGTTTCTTACATGTTTGGATTCCTCATGAGAAGTACTATTTTTGTAAAATATCCCCTTAATTTATTAGATCTGAAGCAGTGGAGATTTTTATAAAATAACTTTTATAAAAATACCTTTTATAAACCTAAATATGTGAAAGTCTAAAAATGTTCATATCTTTTTGTAATATGCACGGTTTTTTCAAGTCTTGTATGCTTACGAACCTTGTAAATGAGTACTAATTGAATAAAAAATAACAATGGATTCTTTATATACGACATTCCAAACAGTGAGTTTTGGTAAGTTTTGTTACATAATTAGTTTTATACACTTGTTTTACATACTTTTCACTTTGTTAAACCATTACAAGTCCTCTAACTTATTAAATAGCATAACTTGATACATTTTAAGTCCTTTATAATATGTCCAGGAATATGTCCAAGTATAACAAGTCCTTATGATTTTGTACATAACTTTTGCAAATAAAACTTTCAACACAATTTAATTTACAAACTAAACTTATAAATTAATTTACACTTACATAAAATGTGTACTTCCATTTTAAGTATTATTTCACCATTCATATATGTAAATTTGAATTACACATGACCTTGTAGCATCTCATAATTCATCAAATTAAACCTAGGTGGTGTTTAACATATATAACAAGCATGAAAACATATGTAAATGAATAATGAAATGTTTAGGGTTTAAATGAACCTTAAGAGTAAAGAACGATCAAAGAACACACGCTTATCACTTAAGCTTAAACTAATAAATCAACCATAAGATCAATTAAGATCAAGGGCAATTTTTTGTAGGTCCCTAATTAGGAAAACCCTAATTATTTCTGTATAAATACTTCTTGTTAAAGACCACAAAACCTACGTTTCAATGCACATAATTGATCTTAATATAACTTAGAAGAATACTTGTATGCTTGAATATGAAAATTATAATGGAACCCTAATACTTAAAAGGTGATCCAATATGTTTGGAGTAATGGGAGGAGTTCATGTGGAGTTTGTTTTTGCTTGGTAAAAATTGAAAGAGTTTGATGCTAACCTGGACTTTTTCCTTATATTAGCAACAAGTAAAGTAAAAACAACCTAAACAACAACCATTTTTGAGCGTCTTTGAAGTACAAGAGCGAAGAGCTCTCCTCCTCCCTATGCCCATACACGGCTGCCATTAGAGGGAGGGTACTCTTGACAAGCCAATTTATAGATATATGGGTCTTATGTGTACTTTTGTTAAGGCATGACTAGGAAAGTACTCATACAAGTGGGTTTTGAATTAATTAAGTATGTAAGCTTATGTATCTGCCCCTAAGTGTTTAAGAAGTGAGAAAATGAGTTTATTTTGGCTATTGGGTAATATAGTGGGTATTTGTTTGAGTATAGATAGGTATAGGTACTTCCGGGAATGCCTAAATGTATTTTATTGCGAAACATAAGCGTTTTACGTAACTAATAAAAATAAAATTTGAAAAGTTATAAATTGTACTCTTAATAATTTAGAATAACACTTGCTTGACGTAAACCTTTATTTGTTTGGTGTTCGTTTACGTTTAATGATGATTTTTAGTTTACGCGATTTAACTATACGATAATAATTAAAAGTAAACGCGCAAAAGTCTAAAAATAAATAATGGAATAAATGATAAGTCGAAATGACCTAAAAAAATGAGATGTTACAGTCTCCCAACTGTTATAAAGAGCTTGTCCTCAAGGCTCAAGGTTGCAACACTCAAAGAAGATACGATTTTGGTGAAGAGGTGCTATACTACTTTTGAAATTGTCCTGTCTACTTTCCATGTGAACTCAAGACCCCTCCTCGAGTTTTCCATCGAACCTTGAAAAATTAGGATATGACTTATGTGTTCAACCGTTTGAACCTCTCGGATCCAATCTCAAGGGTCCTCCACAAAACGTAGCTTGTTCTTCCACATGGAGTCTCTTCCAACGGAAACAGCTAATGGTTAATTCGGAATAACATTTCTTCAAGTTGGATACATGAAATGTATTGTGAACTATGCTCAACTCTTGAGGGAGCTCAAGCTTATAAGCAATGGATCAAACTTTTTCTAGCACCTTTAAAAGTCCAAAATATCTAGGGTTTAACTTCCCCCGTTTGCCAAAACGTACGAACCCTTTCCAAGGTAAAACTTTCAGCATAACTCTATCCCCAACTTGGAACTCCATCGGCTTACGCTTTAAGTCGACGTAACTCTTTTATCGGTCACGAGCGGCTTGCATTCTTTTTTTGATCTGGATGACCTTCTCAGTTGTCTCTTGGACCATTTCTGGACCGATGAGTTGAACTTGTCCAACCTCGACCCAACAAACAGGTGAACGACACTTTCGTCCATAAAGTGCCTCGAATGGTGCAGCCTTGATGCTAGCGTGATAACTGTTCTTCTAAGAAAACTCAACTAGTGGCAAATGTCTAAACCAACCATTTCCAAAGTCGATGACACAAGCACGCAACATATCCTTGATAGTTTGGATAGTTCTCTCGCTTTGTTCATTAGTTTTTGGATGGTATGCAACACTCATATCCAAGCTAGTACCCAAGGCCTTCTGAAGTGATCTCCAGAAATTTGATGCGAACCTAGGGTCATGATCACAAATGATTGAGACGGGTATCTCATGCCTCGTGACTACCTCCTTTAGGTACATTCTCACCAATTTCTTTATGGAATCAGTTTCTCTCATTGGCGTAAAGATTACAGACTTAGTAAGTCGGTCAACAATCACCCAAATGGTGTCATAACCTTGCGACGACTTATGAAGCTTTATGACAAAATCCATAGTGATATTATCCCACTTCCATTAGGGTATCTCGGGTTGTACCAACAAACCTGATGGCCTTTGGTGTTCAGCTTTGACTCTAGCACACGTCAAATATTTTCTAATATAGGTGGCGATGTCGGCCTTCATATTGTGCCACTAATATAGCTTTTTCATGTCCTGTTACATCTTGTCAGAACCCGGATCGATGAAGTATTTTGATTTGTGGGACTCGTACATGATCACAGTCCTCAAGTCACCATAACATGGCAACCAACTCCTGCCGTTTAAGCATAAGGTTCCGTCAGCGCGGGGTTCCAACTTTTCCTTCGGTATATCCTTCCTGATCATACCTCCTATATCTTCAAGATGTGGGGAGGACAAGAAATGTAGTCGGCGAGGCGAGATAAGGGGGGGGGGGGGGCGAGGGGGGGGGGGGGGGGGGGGGGGATGGGGGGGGGGGGCGGGGAGGGGACACAATGTACTTAGAACTGAAGAATTGTACTTAGTAACTGAAGATGTACTTAGTACAGCTCAACCAAAGGTTAGTACCGGACAAGGAAAATGGTTAAGTACTTGACAGACCAAAGTTAGTACTGACGGATCCAAAGTTAGTACCGACGATGGAGAAAGATATACCGATAGAACATATGAAGGTACTGATAATCAAACTTAAGGAGGAAGGAGCTAACTCAAACTACTCAAAACCCCTACTACTAACAAATATTTTGGAGCGAGTGAATGAAACAATAGCACAGGATTCTACGCAACATGAGCCCAAGAAGCCAAAGCAGTTTCAAGAGAAATCATATAAAGTGTAGTAGAGCGTAAGGGATATTGAAGGAGGGGGGGGGACTTGGGGGGGAGGGGGGGAGGGCGCTGGGAGGGGGGGGGGGGGGGGGGGGGGGGGGGGGTAGGGGACCGAGGCGCGGGGGGGGGGGGGGGTGCAGGCGCGTGGGGGGGGTAGTAAATGCCGGGTCTGTATATGGAGACTCTTCACAGGAAGCGTCTGCGCTTGTTGGTCTGATGCGCGACTGGATGGCGTAGAGGGCGGTTCTGTCTGGGTGGGGACCACTTGGACTTTTCAGGAGTCAGTATAGGAGAGAATAGGAAAATTGAAGTGAGGTAGTGATAAGATGAGTCTCTCTCTCTTTGCAGGTAAGTTACGACGGGGACAGATATCTCAGTGCTCTAGAGACAGCGGGCATCATATCCAGAAGTCTGATAGTATCCAAACTATAGTTTATAGCAGGCTGCCAGTGATGAAGAAATCTGGAAGGTACAATAAAATGGGAAAGGTGAAGGAGGAAGTAAAAAGATTAGCTGTAAGAAGAAGCTAACCTACCAATGATATGCTCTCATAATAAATTAAGATGACAAAAAGCAAGAATTGAGGTGCTGATAGACTTCTTGCTGAAAAGCTTCAAGAAGAAGAAAGAGCGTGCGTGCGCGCGGGATTAGAATAGAAGAAAGAGCAAAATTCCTTCATGACTATCAATTGCTGCCCAATGAGCGATGATTTCCCTTGCTCACACAAAGATCAGAACTATCAGGAATACGACCACTCTACAAAAGAATCGATACTGAAAATCTAATGATGACCCTAACTCTGAAGCATGTAGGTAAACTTCAAGCAGTCTGATTTTGGGAATAACCAAGAAGTTTTGAGAAATACCAAAAACTCTGTATGAAAAGATTAAAAAGGTCAAATGAAGATTTCATATCTATTGGGTCTCTGCTGAACGTCATGAAAGACTGATAAAAAAGATGAATGAAAAAGGAATTGGATCTATCTAAGAATGAAACGTTGTCCAAGGGAGGAGAGTAAAGAAGAAGAAGGTACTAAATGAAAAGAAAGTGTGGTCACATCAATAAAGATATGCAAGGAAAAAGAAAAAGATCTCAATCGGATGTTGACAGTGATGATGACCATAAAAAAATGCCTGTGAAGATTGTTACATTTGAGAGTATCATAGATAAGTGAGAATAATGGAGAAGACGAAATCAGTTTATTGCACGATATGTAACAGGTATCATCCCCAGATGGAAGCAATAGTCTTGTTATCTTACTGAGCCAAATGGGAATTTCAAGGCATTCAACTATCACATGGAGGTACTATTCAATATTTTATGAGATTGAAAGGCAAGATCTTATTTTCAATTGTATGACTTGAAAGGGAGCAGTACTCAGAAGTTCCATAGATGGATTTGCATTGGATACTTTGTGGGAGAATTGAAGATATGATTGGAATCCTCAACAAGAAAGTAAATGACCCAAGTGACTTAGTGGATGGTCAACAAGATTGAAGAGAATGAGAACATGGAGGTTGTACTGAATCTTGTGGATCTGCAATACTGGAATTTGAGGGATGTGGATAGTTATTCATAATATGGTTGAAAGGAAAGATATACTCTCGTCAAAAGATTTATTACAAAGGATGCATTGATCATGGTCTATAGAAGTTGCAAAGAGCGCGCGTGAGAGGTTTTTTGGCTCGGATCTGCGGGGGGGGATTTGATAGAGATTTTATTAAGCAAGGCAGGATGAGATTGAATGATGTGATGTTGAGAAGGGGGTATGAGTGTGGCTGGGGGTATTCCCCACGCACACAACTGGTCATCAGTTCAACCTGCTTACAAAACAATGCATAGTAAATAGAACTGGGGGGCGGAGGGGGAGGGGGTGGGGGGGTGGCCGGGCGGAGGGGGGGGGGGAGTGGAGAGGGCTCACGGGGGGCTTAGGGGTGGGGAAGGTGGGAGAGGGGGGGGGGGGGGGGGGGGGGGGTAAGGGGTGGGGGTGAGCTATGTACGGTGGGTGGTGGGGGGGGGTTTAGGGGGGGTGTTGGGTTGTGGGAGGGGGAGGGGGGGGGGGGGGGGGGGGGGGGGGGTTTTTTGTAGGGTTTTCAACTCACCTTTCATGCTTCATTGGTGAAAAGTTTGGCTAGTCCCTAATCAAACAGTTCTTGGTAAAGACTACTCTAAATCTGTTGATAGCTGATAGTGTTGCTAAAAACTATAATGTTTATCAAAGCACCATGTTATGGTCAATGAGCATTTTTGGCTAGCTCCAAAAGCAAACGATATATTGGGTAAAAGATAAATCAATCTTCCGATGATGTTGACGAGTTTACCAATAAAAACTGTATGGTAATTAACTCACCATATTTTTGAAATAAAGAGTTAACTATCCTAGAGCAAATGTCGCTACTGGTAAAAGGAACAATCAAAACCGTTTATGCTGGTAAGTTTGCCATAACTAAAAAGCCAACTTAAGTTAGGATGTGCTGACAAATATGTTGCGTGTTTGCTGGAGAAAGACAAATTGCTCGCTGAAGAAGGATTACACAGCTTAAAGATCAAGGATAATTTTAAAGTATATTAGGATCACATCCTCTATGAATTTAAGAAAAGGAAAAACCTGAGAGAAACATGAAAGTAACAGAGTTGCAACATTCAGTTTAAGGAGGCATATTGGTGGGGAAATTATGTTTTCCTAACTTAGTCCCTCAATGTTAGTAATAATAGTTAGTAACCGGGAGGGGATAGTTATAGGATTGAGATACTGGACAGTTATCAAAGTGTTAAGTACTGATCAGATAGAAAGTACCAGTGTTATAAGAAATTTAGTTAGATACAAGTTTAACTAGATATGTATGAGATAATTACAAAAAAATCGACAAAAGATGATGTAATCATCTTTACCCCCGCGGTTTTTGAGAAGCCTTAAGGGTTTATCCTTGGTTTATAAAAGGATACCTCATGGCATAGTTAGAGATACGAGTTCAATATACATCTCATACAATCATATCTCATAGTTAGTAATCTGTAATCACTCAAAGCAGATTAATAGAAATCATTATTAGTTTTTTTCATCGATTTTTCATCTTTAGTACTTGTGTTAAGATTCCGCATTAGCACATAGTATTTATAGTTAGTGTTTCTATATAGTCAAACTATATTTATACAAGTTGGCTATCATCTTAGTAGGCTGCAAAGATCTATTCAGTTTGGGACTCACAGAAAGCATCATTGCACTTGATTTCTCATGCTCTTTCCAATGGCCTGCTCGAGAAATATTAATGACTTCGTCTTGGTCTCGAATAATAAGTAAACTTGATCGAACCGAACCCGAAAATTCCCGTTTTTGCTTTGTTTTCAATCCTTAATACCTGCAAGACATAAAAAACACAAAACAAACGTATTTGCAATATAATTAAGCATATTTTAGTGTTATGAGTCCATTTATTAGTGTTTTCTAGGGTTATAAGGATGTGTCTTTTAGCACACATCAAATTTCCCTACACTTAGCCATTGCTAGTCCCACGCGCAACATTTTATAAAACACGCTCGAAAATAATAATTAAACCCCCCTTAACTTATGACCCGTCACAATCAAACAAGAACAGAAAAGGTCCATTAAAAGGTTCAAAAATCATTTATTTTGAAAACGCCCCCATTTTGACCACTTATTTCTCAAAAGATAGAATAATACTTTCTTAATGACCCACCATGCTTGACTTTATTTATGAAGATATATGCAAAGCTCATAGAACGGGAAACACGCAAACTAGGTGTCTCCAGGAGATAATTACGACATCCCTGTTGTACTATACCTAAGTCCACCCCCCACCCAAGTTTGTAACAATTTTATACGTGTGCAAACGTATGTGTAAACTGCTAACAAACTAAACTCATATTTATAAATTGGTGTAAAGCCTAAACTAACTTTTTCACTCCTGATAGTTTTATTATGTTATTAGTGTGTATGTGCACAATTCTAATTTTAACCATCCAATCGACATTTTAAGAAAGTTGTAGACCCTCTAAGTTTGATAAAAAGCTTAACGTTCCTTCCAAAAATTATGATGTTGAAGGCGAGATCATTTCATGTAGCGACTTTCTTCTCAGCACATCCCAGCCGAGATCGACTTAGGTGACTAGGCTTTTGACACCCCACAGAGAATAGTATCGGAACTCACGGACCTTCGGTTTTCAAAAATTCGTAGAACTCCCGTTAAACAAACACTTCACTTAGAAAGACTACAACTTAAAGCACGCTGGTCTTAGTTCAAAAGCATATTTAAATTTTAAATTATATACATACATACATACATACATATATATATATATATATATATATATATATATATATATATATATATATATATATATATATATAATTACTTAATACATATATAGTATATAACTAAAATAATCAAATAATAAGAGTGAGAAAAGTGAAAAGGTTTTTAGGAAAATTACTTTTAACCAAAGTAAAATTCAAAACCTTCCCGGGTCGTAGTCACAACAAGGCGTGAATTTAGAATCGTAATTAAATTTGTGATCGCGTGATTTGAATGATCAAATTTTGATTTGATCTCTATTTCTACAATTAATGCAAAAACAAATAAATGCAAGCAATAATCAAAGCAATTAAAAATTTAAACTAAAAACGTTAACGGGAATTTAAAAAAACACGACTTAAAAACCTAAATTATCCAATTTTAACCCTAAAAATGAAAATTTCATTTATAAAAGTCCTAAATGATTAAAAATAATTTTAGAAAAAAGAATTATAATTTTTTGACTTTTATTTAATTTATTATGAGTTAAAAACAGATCTAAAAATATTATAAAAAATATTAAACTAATTTATAAAAATCTAAAAAATTCAAGGAAAGTGCCTTGAATAGTTAAAAACTTAGGAAAAATAAAAGGAGTCTACCAGCTTATCTCAATAAGCTGGAAATAAGCCCAAAAGGGCTGGTAGCTTAAAAGGGTAAACACCCCTTAAATACCAAATGGCCCAAGAGTCTAATGCAAAAGACCCAAGGGTGCAGATGGTAGTGTGTGGTGTGTTAAAATGTTAGTTGAGTTAAGGTTGAGGTCTCGGGTTCAACCCTTGAGACTTCCCTCAACTCCCAACATTTTTATTTTGCAAAATTTTTTATGTAAAAGTTAAACAAAGCTAAAATAAGCACTTTTAAAAAAACTTTTTTTGAAAACTAAAAATAAGCCAAAAATGAGCTTAATAAAGTGACAGATTTGACTTAAAAGCTTTTAAGTTTAGAATTGAAAGTATTTGGCTTTTAAAGTCACAATAAGCACATATGAAACCAATAAGCTTAAAAGAGACTACCCTTGACCTAATAAACTCAAATAACTAAAAAAATAAGCAAATCCAAACAGCTAAAATCAACCAAAAAGCATTTTGACATTAGACTTTAAAAACAGATTTTAAAACTAAAACCACTACTTTTAAGCTAAGATTAAAAGCAAATAAGCACAGGAAATAAGCTGAAAAGTAAAAACAGGTTGAGTTTAAGACTCAATAAGCACTTAGGACAAACAAAGAAGCAAAGATAAGTGATTGAAAAGCAACAATTAACCTAAAGACAGCAGACTCTAAAGGCTTTTTAAAGGACTTGACCAATATTTTAAGCTAAAAATAAGAACAAATAAGCACATGAAATAAGCTATAAACTAAAAGCAGATTAAGTTTGACATCTAAAGAACACATAAAAACAAAAATTAAGAAAGTTGGTTAAGTAAATAAGCTGGAAAAAGACTTTGAAAACTGACAGACTAACTAATGTTTTTGTATTCTAAAAGACAATTAAGCTAATTGCAGGCCTAATAATAAGCTAGTAAAAGAAAGCTAACTCCTCAAATAAGCTTAAACAGATTAAGATTACTACCTAAAGACTCTATGCTATCAAATTGAGGACTTAAAACAGATTCTAACCCACCTAAATTTATGATTGACAAATGACTTTTTAACTAAATGCTAAGAACACATAGAGCAAAATTTGGCACACTTTGGTGAAAAATAAAACAACTAATGCAGGAAAATAACACTTACTTCTAATGCATTTTAAGGCATGAATGAAGAATGAACAACTTCTAAACACAACTTAAAATTCATATCTTAAGATATAAGCAGTTTGATCAACCAAAACATCACAAATTCTAAGAAATGATAGACTAAACCTTAAAACTGAATTTTAAAACTTAACAACTATTGAAAACAGGTTAAAAGACCTTAATAGAGATCAACAAAGTTGGATTTCAAGCCAAATCAGACTCAAGCAGCACTAACATGGGTTAGTACTGCTTGTACCAAACACCCCCTTAAAATCTATTTTCTCATTTTAGGCTACAAAAGACTGTTTTAAGCTTAGGTTTTTTAAAAACATATGACAAACTAACTATCTTTAGACTTAATAAGCAAAATCCAACATTCAATAAGCACTTAACTATAAGCAAACAAATTAAGCAGTTTTAAGCTAACTAGACAGTTTTGATGAAAACACCAAATAAACAATATTTAAACTAAAAACTAAACATGTTAAGCAACATTAAAACTAAATAAGCAAATATGAGCAATAATAAGACATAAATAAGCAGTAGATAAGCAGATGCAGAAAATAAGCTAGAAAGTTAAAAAATGAGGACTTACAAAGTCCTTTGCTAAAAAAAGGACATAAATGCTCTTTAGAGCTTTGTTTACAAGCTCTAGCTTGTTTAAAAACAAGCTAGTAAACCCTTATAAGCCCTTCCAAATCCGGCTTATCATCTATAAAAGCTATTTTTGTGATTTTTTTGTGGATTTTAAAGACAATAACTTTTAAATAAGCAAAGAATATAAGTAGTGCAAGGATTTAAGAAAGCTAAAGCTTAGTGAAGCTTTAGGTAAGATAATAAGCTGTTTTCATAGCCTAAAGCTTAAACTGATTATACAAAGATCATACATAGAATTCTTAATAATACCTCAAACTTTCATTAAAACTTTAAAACGTTTACACGACTTAAAAATAAATGACAATAATCTTAAAAAGCTGTAAAATACAAGGAAAAAATAGAACATCTAAATTCTGCCCTAATGGCCACTATTTATAGACGAATGAGAAGGTCCTAAGTCTTGGCCTTGTTTTTCTTATGTGAGAGGGAAAGAGAGTGCTCCCCACACCTTTAATTCTAAGCCCTTGATTCTTTATTTGTGTTTCTTTGTTTTGATCACAGCCATTAATCTTGAAAAGTTATCTCATCAGCCAATCAATCTTTATGGGATTGCCAAGGTGTCTTGTCTTCATCTGAGGGAATAGGTTAAAAAGGTTTTGTCATGGTTTGCAAGGAAGAATAAAAGTAATGGATGAATAGTGGGGTTTGGCGGGAAAGGTTTAATTTGGGAAAAGGGTTAACGGGGTTAGGGGTAAAAGTGTAACAGGGTTAGGGTTAGGGACTAACGGTGTAAACCATAAGGAATAAATGTGTTAGTCCTTAAGGACTAAAGGTGTGAAGGGTTTAGAGTAATTAAGTTAAGGGTTAACGGGCTGTTTGTAATGGTTTTGGGCCTAGTTATGTATTTGGACTGGATTTTAATTAAATGGATTTAGGCTTATATCATGGGCTTTTAATTTCATAAATAAGCTTAATGGGCTGGCCCATTTTAGATGAACACGTCTCTGGCTTCGACTTTTCTTGCTCTTTCCAATCCCGTGCTTGGTTTTGTCCATTTTGGCTTCGTTTTTTGTCCTTTAGTAAATATCTGTTACCTGCACATCATAAATCACAAAACAAACATATATTTGGCAATTTTATGTCCGTTTTTGGTCATTTAAGCTCGTTTTATTAGGTCAAAGGTATGTGTAATTAAGCACATACCACCATAAAATCCCCCATACTAAATCCTAAGTTGTCGTGTTCCCTCCACGCATGCTATAAGTTAAAACACTTTAGAAAACTAAAGAGTCTTAATTCCCCTTACTAATTACCTTGAAATAGCTAAGTGTTCATCTTAAGGAATTAAGAACTCAGTAGCTTTGAAAAGCCCTGTTTTGACCATTTTTATTATATCTACACTAATTATCACACATATTTTTATTTTTTTTTCTTTTTCTAACTAGAATGTTTGGACTTCCGTTATTTTCATAACCCTTAGGGTTATAGAACAAGAAGCACTTCAATCCTAAAATGCCCAAAAAGGATAAATTCATCGTCCTCGATTTTTTCACTTATCCTAAACCAAGCTTAAAAACAAAATCACCGTTAAATATAAGCTAAGATGCTAACACTACTCATATTTGTAACTTGTGAAACTTGTCACTCCCGACAATTATTATATATTAGGTGAATGTGCTTATTTCGAATTTCAACCATGGATCAACCTTTTTAAGAAAATTGCAATATTTATATGCTTTACGTTCCACCCAAGAATTATGATTTTGAAGGCGAGATCATTCCATGTAGTGACTTTCTTCTCGGCACATCCCAGCCGAGACTGGCTTAGGTGACCAGGCTTTTGACACCCCACAGAGAATAGTATCGGAACTCACGAACCTTCGGTTTCAAAAACTCTTAGGCTTCCCGTTAAATAAACAATTCACAACTTAAAACGAAATAGTCTTAGTTCAAAAGCATATTTAAATTTAAGAAAAAGAGATTTTCCCTATATTTATTAAATCACATAAATTACACTTAATATAATTATACTTATAACCTCCACCTTTTAAATGAAGGAAATCCTTGACCTTTTTGAAGGCTGCAACATCGGTTGTGAGACGACAAGATGCAACAAACTTTTATTAGCCTCAGATTATTATTCTTACTATGGGCCTTCTTTTGAAGACTGCCACATCGGTTGTGAGCCGACAAGAGGCAGCAAACTTTTATCAGCCCACAGTTTTTATTATTATTATTACCTTATTTTTTTAACACTTTACATTACCACGATATATAGAGAAAATTTCTTTTTAGAAAATTCAAGTATAAATTTAAACTAAGACTAAATAAATTATTGTTATCGACTACATTAAAAAATCGTTGATTTAAGTTTAATTTTCGAAAATAGCACTTATTATTAGTCAGGTTAGGAGCTTATGGGAGAAAAAGCCACAAACTACACTTATGAGCTTGTAAGATATCCAACTAATCTTTGTTTAGCATCTAACTCATACTTAACTCTATTATTTCTCGTTCTTTGAAAATTTAAATATCTTTAATAAAAAGATCCGCGAATGCTTAGTCAAATACACTAGCTTAGTCAAGTTTATAACGGATAAGGGACAAAGCTAAGAGCTCAACACGCTCGATCGAGTCAAAATTTATTCTTATTCTACCCAGTAGGAAAGTCAAACATTGTGACAAAACATTTATTTTATTTTTGAAAAAATTTTCATTTTTTTCATTTTTTTGGTATTTTGGTGGAAAAAACAGGAATACAACGTTAAAACAAACCGAATGCATGTCTTAATCAAATCGATAGAACCCCCCCATTACTAAACTGAACATTGTCCTCAATGTTTAGGAAAAGGTCTCTACGTAAATCTAAAGCCGATTTATTAATTATTTCAAAGATAAACATTATCCGTAGAATTTAGGATAATTTTGGGGAATTCCCAAAACAAGCTATGGAATTGAAGAGCTCGAGTGAACAGAGGACAAAACCCGAGCACGAGATCTTCATAATCTGGGGCAATCCTGGACATACAACACAAAACACGAAACACGAGAAAGGAAGAGGCGAACCTCCTACGTCACACTTTAATCATACTACTATTATAAGTATCATTAGGATAAGCATGGGTTGCCACCCACGAAGTGCTTATTTATTAATGAGTCATTAAGTTTGACTCGTCCCTGAATTTAGCTGGTCCATGGGGAAGGTTTGGAGATCCGGGACAACCATCGATGGTATGTCCCCTCCAAAATAGTGCTTGAGTCTATGACCGTTCACAAAAGTTTTGGTGGCCATCGGTTTGAGAAAATAAAACTCGATGGTACCAAATGAGAAAACTTAAGCCAAGCGATGAATGGTCTGGTCCAACGGGTTGGAGCTTGCCGAGAAAGATCTTTATCGAGAATCTGAAGAGAAGGAAAACTCGATCAACCAACGTGAAAAAACACGTATTTTAATTTTGGAGTCAAGAATCTTCTTATGTTATCTCTTGTAGACTTAAAAAGTGTCAATGTATGCTTGATCCCTAGAGTTCATTTTTAATTCATTCATATTAACTTTTACCGTGACACGCAACCGCGGGTCATGGAGGTCAAAATTACAATGTTTCAAGGCCCAATAGGCCTTGTGTTCAAGTTCGATAGGAATATGACAAGCCTTTCCGTACACTAGCTTATATGGAGGGCACCCGATGGGTGTTTTGAAAGTGGTACAGAAGGCCCATAAAGCATCATCTAACTTATCGGACCATGAAGCACGATTTTTGCCTACGGTTGTTTCTAAGTTACGTTTCAAACCACAATTTGAAACCTCCACTTGTCCACTCGTTTGTGGATGATACGCGATAGAAAGACTGTGAGTAACTGTTAGCCTCAAAATATTGAGTCGAACAATGGAAGTTCGTTCATAATTATATTAGGTCTCGGTCACTAAATTAATATACGTTGTAATAGGCTAGACGGGTAAACGGGCTCTTATTTGTAATCTAATCGGTCACGTGTATCGGGCGAAAGCCCAAGTAAACCCGAGCCCGGCCCGTAGAATTACTAAAGGCATGCAAGCCTATAAATACACCTCACCAAGGAAGGTGAGGTGGTTGGTTCATTTGTAAATTTCAAGTTATCATCCAATTCATTTTTCTCTTTAACTTTCCTCTCTCTAGATCTCTCCTCTACAATCTTCCTATTTTCTTGTTAATCTTATTGAAGTGAAGTGATAAAGGGTTACCGACATTTGGTATCAGAGCCTCGGGTGTTTCGTGTTTGATCGGTTAAAACAATCGACATTTCCGTGTATTCATTTAGTTTTTGGTTCGAAATAGAAAAAACCAAGCAAAAACCACTTTTTTTTTGATTTGATTTTCGTGGTTTAAGGTGTTAAAAGTTTTGTTAATTGTGCTTAAAAAAAAACAAAACCTTGTATCGTTAGTAGGTTCTCTTCTACAATTCCATTTCAATGCAAAAAGGGTAAAATCGAGCAAGTTTAGAAGTTTATTCGTCACTGTAGCGTTTTGACAAAGTTCTTGTGCGATTTGACCAAAATTTCTTGGATGCGTTTGAGTATCGAGACAAATATTGCGATTTGAAGAAAAAGAGACTGCTTTTTGACCGCCATTGCTTTTTGGTCCCGTGCAGTTTTGATGCATTGTCGGTTTTGAGTCACTGCGTTTTGACCATTGCGTTTTGTCTCCACAGGTTGCGTTTTGAAGATTATCATTGCGTTTTGACTAAAACGTTACTCTGCCCAAATTTTTTATCCATTGCGTTTTGTGTCCAAGAAGTGTTGCGTTTTGAGTAGACACGTTGCGTTTTGAGTAGAAACGTTGCGTTTTGAGTAAACACGTTGCGTTTTGAGTAGACACGTTGCGTTTTGATCAACTGTTGCGTTTTGATCAATTGTTGCGTTTTGATCAAGTGTTGCGTTTTGATCAAGTGTTGCGTTTTGACCAAGAACTCTTGCGTTTTGACTAAAGTCATTGCGTTTTGTCCATTGAAAACACATGTTTTGAAACCCTAATTTCCTGAAAAAAAACATCACATCAAGACAACTATAATCAAAACACCATGTAAGTCGATCCGCGCATCAGGTGGTATTTGACCGAATTTGGGAATATATATTAATCACCGCTTAATCAAAACATCACATCAAGACAAACAAACTTCATGGACTAAATACAAGGACTTTGGACTTTAATTTGGACTACAAGGACACATAATCAACAAACTTTAACAACAACAATTAACTTTTATGTTTTCTCTCGATTTGTAAAATCCCGCGAAAGAAACTCAATTTCTCCGTTTTAAATCCTTGACTTTAAAATCCGTGAGAATTAATTTACTTTCAATTAAAAACCACAATCCAATCAACACCTCATAACACTTAAGATCCTTCAATCATTTTTCACTTCATAATTCTTTAATCATTCATCATGACAACTCCAAGTGTAACTTCCACAACCGACAGTCAAATGCATAACAACATAATGGCAGCAGGTTCAAGGGATCGTCCACCAATGCTTGCAACAGGACGATATGCACAATGGCGATCACGGTTCTTACGATACATTGATACAAGACCAAATGGTGATGCCTTACGAAAGTGCATTCTCAAAGGCCCTTACACTCCAACGATTGTCACAACACCAGCTGTTCCTGCAACAGAGGATTCTCCAGCAGTTCCTGAACAAACAACAGTCGAGACTGTTACGAATATGACTCCTGAGAACAGAGCTCATTTTGAATCAGAAAAAGAAGCGATTCATTTAATATTGACTGGAATTGGAGATGAAATATACTCAACTGTTGATGCATGTCAGACAGCTCAAGAAATGTGGGAAGCCATCGAAAGGCTACAACAAGGTGAATCACTCAATATTCAAGATGTCAAGACAAACTTATTTTGAAGTTTGGTCAATTCAATCTCACGATGGAGAAACAATTGAGTCTTATACACACGATACAACAAAAAGATGAATGAAATGATCAGAAACAATTTGACAGTTTCAACGATGCAAGTCAATGTTCAATTTCTTCAGCAACTTCACCAGAATGGTCCATATAAGTCACATTTGTGAAGCAACAACACAAGTTGGGAATGAAGATTCATTACCAAAAACATTTGACATTCTTAAACAATACCAAAAAGGAAGTTAATGGAACTACCTGCTGGAGAATGGCCAAGAAGCTAACCCATTACACTTGTTGCTTCTGCTCAAAACACTTCAAGAACCCCGTAATTAATCAATCATCAAAGTCTCACAAATCAATGCACCAGACATCAAAAGGCTTCACTTCCACCAGATCTCTTGCAACTACAAGATAACAAAGGCAAAGAGAAGCCAAACCAATCCACCACCATCTTAGTCAGCTTCTGAAAGACAGTGGTCCTGAACAAGCACAGTAAGGATAAGGAACAATAAGCGAAAAATTTTGGCTCTCATGCAAAAGTACTTCAAGAAACTCTACAAACTAACCAACAACAACCTCTAGAACTTCCTCACACACCAGAAACAGAATGTGGATACTACTCCAAGGTACAGGAATGACAATCAGACTGGACAGTTTTGAATCAAGACATGTGTTTGTTGGGGGCTAGGAAACTGTAGGTGGCCATTAAGTCAACAGTCTGGGATACGTGTTTAACTGAAGGAAATTTGGTCAATATGCTAAGGAAGGCAGAAAGCCAAAACGGGTTAGAAAGACTCCACGTAATCACAAGAAAAGATGTTGTTGTGTAAACAAGCAGAGAAAGTTTGTTTTCAACTTCAAGTCAGAAGTACAAACCTGACTGCAGCAGACACAGATGACGAGATTGATGAACCAAAGTTAGAAGCACATTACAGCTACATGGCAAAGATCCAGGAGTTCCTAATGCAGACTCAGGAACAGATGATGAGCCATTGGAACAGGTACAATACGAGTACAGGATGATAATGTGTTGCCAATGACATACAACAATTTTGACCAATCTGAATCCATCAGTAACAAATGTTGCAGTTGAAAACGGTGATAGTAATGGTCACTTTATGTCTCACCGATAATTGGTGATAACGATCTTCAGGATGCCCAAAATGATGTAGGATGTGATGATGAGCGTGTTGCACTTGCTAATTTAATTGCTAATTTAAAGCTTGATGTCGATGAAAATAAAAAGATTCAAAAGCAATTAAAGAAAGCAAATGCAACATTGACTCAAGAGTTAACTGAGTGCAAATCTATTCTTGCGGAAACTAGTAGAACTCTAGGAGAATCTAATAGTATTCGGGATAGTTGCTTAGTTGCACTTCAAAATAAACAGACTGAGTTTGAGAGGTACAAGGCCTTTAATGATCGTACAGTTGACTATGACAAACTTGAACATAAGTTAAATGAAGCTCTGACAATTAGCTCAAAAAGAAATGACATCAACGAAGGTTTAAAATGAAAGCCTGTGAAATTTCAATTGTCAATGAGAACATGGATGAGTTAGTCAACAGAGTCTTTTTAACCAGTCACATTACGAAGGTCTAGTTAGGAGAAAACAAAGGTAATAACGGATTTGAAGCTTAAGGAAGAAAAAGATATTGACAAAATGATTTCAATGGAAAACCAGATAAAGTTTTTAAATGAAATTGTTTACAAACGGAGTCAATCAATCCAAACCATTCATATGTTAGCACCCAAATGCCCTACATTTAATGGAAGACCTACCTTTGCCAATCCAAGGTACCTCAAAAAGGCTCAAAATGAGATACCATGTTTGTATGTGATCCCACATGACCAATCTGATCCTGCAAACACAGAACGACTCCCCCCCGATGGGAAGAGACTCATACACTTGATGCATAGAGTTCATCAAAATTGATAATGACTTAGTGAAAACCTTTGACGTACAAAAGTTAAATAGTCTTTATAAATTTTTAAAACCCCCGACTCACATTATTAAAATTCAGTTCGCACAAAGGCAAATGAAAAAAGAAAGGAGAATGTGGAGAAAATCATTTGTGAAAACAAAGCCAAATATTTTCAAAAACATAGATTTCTTACCAGTGTCTAAATCAATAAGCAAAAGTAGACAAGCATATAATGTCATGACAAATAACATCAATCATCTGAAAGAAATTGTCAATCAAGCAAGGGAAAAACATTGCAAACGACCTTCTTCAATCTTCGTAACCCAACAGCGCAAGATATGGGAAAACCTAGTAAAGACATGTTAGATGCCCCTCGCCCTTAAAACTCCAGAAGATACTTTCCACGCATTTGTACATGAACCTTAAGCAAGACATGTAGGAGATTTAAAGTACGATGAATCACTTGAAGATGAACTTGATGAACTTGAATCTGATAAGGCCCAGAATTTTACCAAACTTGTATGATCGCTTTTTGCAAGAATGTGTGTCTAAAGATGTTATGTGTTCTTATTTGCAATCTTCATTCTGATTTAGAAATGAGATCACTGAATTACAAATGCTTATATTCTTCATAAATCATGGATGTGACTTGTCCTTATTTGCACAAAAGCTTTCTGAACAAACTGAATTTGTAAGTAAAGAGATTTACACTGAGCTTTTACAGAGTTTTGCTAAATTAGAAAAACACTCAATTTCTCTTGAAATCGCTTTACAAGACTGTCAAGATCAACTGAAAAATGACACAGTTTGCAAAGAAAAGGCGTCAAATGTATTTCGAAAGGATCGTGAACAATATTTTGAAATACAAGATTTGAAAGCTCAACTGCAAGACAAGAACATTGCAATAAGTGAGTTAAAGAAACTCATTGAAAAATGCAAAGGAAAATCTGTGGACACTAAGTTTGATAAACCATCTGTTGTTCGACAACCAAATGCTCAAAGGATTCCAAAACCATCAGTTTTAGGAAAACCGGCTCCTTTTTCAAACTCTCTTGAGAGAAAATATTTTGCAAAGAAAAAGTCGGTTTTAAAAACTAATGAGTCAGAGGGTTTATCAAAACCAGTCACTCCATAGAATTTGCCTCAAACAGCAACGCAAGCTGTAAGAAGGCACAAATTGAATAAACCAGGCATGTAACGAATTACAATTAGTACCGACTCAAACTAGAAGCACCACAGTTGAATCAGACTTCCTAGGAATACTAATCCTCGGTATCTACATCAACAGGAGTAGCTCACAAAACTATTTAGCAGACTTCAGCCTAGGACAATCAAATGAAAGATAAGGTCGTGCCAAACATTAGTCAAGTGAAGTTTAAAAAGACTGAAGTAGAAGAACACCATAGGATTTCTAGTATTTCTAATCAAACAAAAGTCTTTTAACTGCGTGTAAGACAGTTTAAATTCTAGAACATTGAATTTAAATGCTGTTTGTGGCTACTTGAGGAAAATGTGTGTTTAATTCGAATCATGATGCTTGTGTTTCTAAGTATCTGAAAGACGTGAATGCTGAACCTAAGAAGCCTAATGTAGTGCGTCTTAGTACGAGAAAACCCAAAAGTCAAGCGAATAAATCTGTTGCAACACCCCATTAGAAAACAGTTGCATCAGAATCCACTGTCACAAATTCAAAGAGTTACTATAGGATGTTGTATAAGAAGACTAATAAGGCATAGAAATGGTGGATAAAAGCAAACAAATGCCCATCAGCATATCATGGGTTTCCTAAGACAAAAAATGAAATTGGTACCTAAACGTTTAGAACGAAAGTTGTGTCTAAGAATGTTAGTTTTATCGTAGATAATTATCTAGATAACTAATGTCTTAAAACTCACAACACTTTAGGATTCCAATTTGTCATGTATATCCATCGTCCTCATAATTTCATTGCAGATTTGTAACACTCATCCTATCATTGTAGACTCTGGATGCACAAAGCACATGACGGCAATCTATCTCGCTGTGCAATTTTTGTTGAAAAATACTTGGGTACCGTTTGTTTTGGCAATGACCAATTTGCCTCCAATTCTTGGTTATCGGGAAATGGTTCAAGGAAATATCCATGATCAAAATGGTTTACTACGTCCGTAAGGTCTCATCACAATCTTTTCTCGTTGGTCAATTCTGTGATGCGATATTTGGAGGTGCATTTCGGAATCTACGTGCTTTGTTAGATATCTTCAGGTGAAACAACTTACTAACCGGTAATCTGGACTGATCTCTAAACCAATTTCTCTTCAAGAAACAACTCTCAGCTCCAATCTGTCTCATGGCTAAAGCATCACCAACTCAAGCATGGTTATGGCATCGAAGACGTTCTCATCTCAACTTCGACTAGCATCCAACTTCTTTCAACAAAGAAAGATGTTTGTTGATTGGTTTTACCAAAACTGAAGTAATGTCAAGGATCAACTATGTATCCTCTTGTAAGTGAGTAAAGCAAAACGAAGTTCATTCAAGTCAAAGACTGTTCCAAGTTCAAAAGGACGGTTAAACTTGCTTCATATGGACTTATGTGGTCCAATGCGAGTTGCTAGCATAAATGGGAAGAAATATATTCTGGTAATTGTTGATGACTACTCCAGATATACTTGGACTCTCTTTCTAAGTTCCAAGGATGAAACACCAGAAGTTTTGAAAGACTTTCTCACATGATCCAAAAGAAATCTTCAAGCCCAAGTATTTCGTTTCGCGACTGACAGATGCACTGAGTCTTTAAACAAGACACTTAATGCATTCCTTTTAAAGGAGGAAGGAATTGAGCGCATCAAACTTCTACTCCTCGAACAAAGACCTGAACATAAACGGCGGTTGTCGAAAGACGAAACTGCACTCATCAGTTGAGCTGCTCGAAAACGATCTTTTGGCTTCTAAACTTCCTTTATTCTTTTGGGCTGAAGCAATTGCAACCGCATGCTATACTCAAAACAGATCAATCATCATCCCAACTCATGAGAGAAACTGCAAATATCACACATTATATTGATAGAAAACCCACAATCAAACACTTTCACATCTTGGTTGCACTGTTACTTACAAGAGAATGGTGAAAATATTGGAATAGATGAAAGAAACAATGGGGGAATTCGTGCATTTTGGTGGGATACTCCACTCAATCAAAGGGATATCGTGTTTACAACAAGAGAACACGGTTGATAGTTGAATCCATCCATCTCAGATTTGATGAGATCAAAGAGATGTCAGAGACGTCTGTTGCTAATGACACTTCAGGCCTCGTTCCCCAACGACAAAAGGCGTCAGATTATGACAACCCTGACCCCGCACCAGAACTACAAAATGTTTTTCCTTCAGCAGATACAACAGTTCCATCACAACAGGAGTTGGATCTTCTTTTTGGTCCTTTGTACGATGAATTTTTCAATGATGGTACTTCTCGTGTCAACAAGTCTTCTTCTCCCATCGACGATTCTGCTCAACAAGACACACTACCTTCAACGAACATTCACCCTACATCAGAACCGACAACTCCTACAAATGTTCATGCTGAGGAAAACAACGATGATCAAGCAGAATTTACCAATTCTTTTTGTACAATCCGTTACAAAGAAGCGGCTGATCTTTCTTCCTCCAACGCAATCTTGGTAATTCAAATGTGCAACCTTTAATCAACCTCACAATTCCAAATAACGATGGGACAAAAGATCAACCCATTAACTAAAGTTCGTAGGAAATCCATCAAGGCAGTGGCAAACAAGACGACAACTTGCAACAGATCCTGAAATGTGTAATTCGCACTTACCGTGATATTGTTGAACCGAAAAAACATTAAGAATCATGGCTGATTCTGCATGGATAGAAGCAATGCAGGAAAGAACTTCATCAGTTGATAGAACTACAAGTCTGGGAACTCGTTGACAAACCTTTGGGGTGGGCAAGAACGTAATCAAGCTAAAGTGGTTATGGAAAAACAAAAGGATGATGACCCAACTGTAATTCGCACAAAGCACGTCTATAGAAAGGGTTATGCTCAGGAAGAGGGAATTGATTTTGACTGAAATCATTTGCTCCAGTTGCTCGCGTTGGAGGCTGTCAGGATTTTGTCGCATATGCTGCACCACAAGGTCTTTTCCATTTATCAGATGGCCGGAAAACTGCATTTTCTAAATGGTCCCATTGAAGGAGGGAGGTTTTAGTTAACACAACCATCGAACCATAAACGATTTCGTTGATCTGATCATCCATACAAATGTTTACCGTCAAAGAAATGCTCTATATGGTTTTGAAACAAGCTCCTGAGAGCCTGGTATGATGAACTCTCAAAATTCCTGTTTTCCAAAGGTTTTACTAAGGTATCCATTGACCCGACCCGATCACGATAAAATACCGGGGGAGGACATTCTACTGTCAGAATTAACGTTGATGACAAAATATTTTTTTTGGTTCCACAAACCCGTAAATTTTCATAACTTTTGAAAATTAAATGCACGATAGATTTTGAGATGTCCTTAAATGGGGGGGAATGAAATCTTTTTAGACTTTAGATCCACCAATCCCCACGAGGTATTTTTAATCAATCATCCAAGTATAACCTAAGAGATTCTGAAAAACATGGTATGGAAAAAGGACTAAGCATTGTACAACCAAGGCTATATTAAACGAAACCTAAATTAGATGCAGACTTGAGTGGTGAACCCGTAGACCAAAACTGACTACCGTAGCAAAATCGGGTCACTCATGTATCCGACTCAAGTAGACCAGACAGAGGCAAGCTGTATGTTATTGTGCAAGATAATCAAGCAAGACCAACTGAAAAACACCTCAAAGAGGTTAAAAGGATCCTTTCGGTTACTTAAGAGGTACCATACACATGGGACTCTGGTATCCCGAATGGCTCTGACTTGATCTAACAGCTTTTTCAGATGCCGATCATGCGGATGCCCTTGATACTCGCAAAAGCAACTCTGGAGAAAAACAGTTCCTAGGTGATAAGTTAAGTCACCTGGATGACAAAGAAGCAAGGAACTGTACAGCAATGTCATCAGCAGAGGCGAATCATGGCGTTATCTGTCAAGTTGCGCTCAAGTAAAGTGAGAAGCGGGACACAGCTTAAGGATTATGGCTCCAACTACAACAAAATACCGTTGTATTGTTCGACACTCATCAGCCATAGCAATATAATGCAAAACCCCGTGCACTTAGCACTCCCGTACGAAGCAGATCCAAACTCGGTATCACTTCATAAAGGAACAGGTTGAAAAACGTATAATTGAAAATTGTAACTTTGTCAAACTGAATACCAATTGGCTGACATGTTACTAAAGCTCTTCCCGAAAAAGGTTCAGTATCTCGTCAGGCGCATAGGTAATGAGATGATTTACTATCCAACAGAACTGAGGTTCTACTAAGAATCTGCCTTTGATACTTCATCAAACAATCCAACATGTACAAATTTTTTGACAAAAAGAAAAATACAAAAATATAAAATTTCAAAAAGAAAATACAAAAATCAAAAAAATCAGAAAATGTTTCAAAAAATATTCTTCTCGACATGTCTCTTGGAATCGATAACATCTACGTACCTAGAAATGTTGATTACAATCGACAAACGGCCGTGTAGATTAATTACGAAACAGGATTTCAATGCTTTCCAAAATGTACATTTCTAGATTTTTCTTAATTGGCTTATGTGCAAAAGATCAGTACTTACCCGACTTCAAATAAAGGAAAGTATATCATAAAGATAAAAATTATTGCCTAACAACGAGAAATTCAACTTTACTTCACGGTTCTTGAGCTGTCTATAATACATTCAAAGTTTAAGCTCACGAAAAAGGAATGTGTACATAAGATGCGCTTACCCTTAGAGTTGGAAGAGAAGTCTTCTAACATGAGTTTTTTTAAAAAGTGAACACAAATTTTTCAAAAATTTTCTCACTAAACGATTCATAATCTTTCAAAATTGTGTGTTCAAAACTCCATCTTTCAAGGGGAGTTTATCGAAAAACAACATTTAATGAAGTTTGGATACATCACTCATCGACCATAAATCTATGTATTCAAAACCATTCTCAAAAAGTCTCTTAATAACAACCAATAATAATGAACAATTCAATTAGATGCTGTTATAAGATGACTAAGTGTTTCAACCTCAATTTTTATATCGATTTTAAAAATTGGTAATCATTGTATTTTGTGTCAAACATATGTAAAATTGAGGGGAGCAATATAATGTATACATATAATTCATGCTAAAAAACGTTTTATTCCCCATACTTTTTCAGAAGAAATTTTTAATCAACAACAGTATTTTCAAAAACTAAGTACTTAGAAGTTAAAATAAGGGGAAAATGTGATCAAAAAGACTCAAAATGCAATTCAGAAACGGTTTTATGGTTACTGATCTCATAACCTTACAACAACTATTTCACGACGGATTCTGAAGACAATAAGGTGGTAAGGTTAGGTATTTGTCTATGATCCAAACCAAACCGGAGGATCTACCCAAGGACACCTCCATATTTAGAAATAGCAGTCCTTAGGTTATGATATGGAGATGAATGTAGAAAAGGGAAGAATGCCGGTTTCAAAAACTCTTAGGCTTCCCGTTAAATAAACAATTCACAACTTAAAACGAAATAGTCTTAGTTTAAAAGCATATTTAAATTTAAGAAAAAGAGATTTTCCCTTTATTTATTAAATCACATATATTACACTTAACATTAATATAATTATACTTATAACCTCCACCTTAAACGAAGGAAATCCTCGACCTTTTTGAAGGCTGCAACATCGGTTGTGAGCCGGCAAGATGCAGCAAACTTTTATCAGTCTCGGATTATTATTCTTACTATGGGCCTTCTTTTGAAGACTGCCATATCGGTTGTGAGCCGGCAAGAAGCAGTAAACTTTTATCAGCCTACAGTTTTTATTATAATTATTATTACCTCATTTTTTATTTTTCATATTTTTTTACACACTTTGTATTACCACACGATATATAGAGAACATTTTTTTTAGAAAATTTAAATATAAATTTGAACTAAGATTAGAAAAATTAATGTTATTCAAAATTTGATGATTTAAGTTTAATTTTTGAAAATAGCACTTATTATTAGTCAGGTTAGGAGCTTATGGGAGAAAAAGCCACAAATTACACTATGAGCTCTTAAGATTTCCAACTAATCCTTGCTTAGCATCCAACTTATATTCAACTCTATCATTTCTCGTTCTTCGCAAATTTAAAATCTTTAATAAAAAGATCCGCGAATGCTTAGTCAAATAACTAGCTTAACAAAGTTTATAAAGGTTTAAGGACAAAGCTTAGAGAGCTCAACACTCAGGTGGGGGGGGGGGGCTGTCGAGTCAAAATTTATTCTTATTCTACCCAGCAGGAAAGTCAAACATTGTGACAAAACACTTATTTTATTTTTGAAAATTTTTAGATTTTTTCATTTTTTGGTATTTTGGTGGTAAAAATGGGATTACGTGAAAACAACGACTGCATGCATATTCAAATCGATAGATCTCCCCCAATACTAGAACTGAACATTGTCCTCAATGTTTTAGGAAAGGTCTCTACGTAAATCTAAAGCCGTTTATTAAGTATGCTCAAAGATAAACAATAGTCGATAAGATTTAGGATATTGGATTCCCATAATCATGCTAAGGATTGAAGCTCGAGTGAATGAAGGACAAAACCACAAGCATGAGAGTCTTCATAATCCGGGGCAATCCTGGACATACAACACAAAACACGAAACACAAGAAAGGAAGAGGCGAACCTCCTCACGTCACACTTATTCATTACTACTATTATAATTATATTAGGATAAGCATGGGTTGCCAACCACGAAGCGCTTGTTTACTAATGAGTCACTAAGCTTGACTTATCCCTGAATTTAGTGGTCCATGGGGAAATTTTGGAGATCCGGGACAACCATAGGTGGTATGTCCCCTCCAAAGTAATGCTTGAGTCTATGACTATTCACCTTAAAGTTTGGCCCGTCGGTTTGAGATAACTCGACAGTACCATAAGGGAAAACTTGAGCAACGGTGAACGGTCCGGTCCAACGGGTAATCGAGAATTAAAGAGAAGAACTCGATCACCAACGTTGAAAACGCGGTTTTTAATATTGGAGTCATGAATCTTCTTCGTTTTCTCTTTGTAGATTAAAGAGTTCTCGTAGGATTGATCCCGGAGTTCATTTAATTCATTCATTTAAACTTTCCGGTGATCACTCGCGGTCTTGAGGTCAAAATTGCAATGTTTCAAGGCCCAATAGGCCTTATGTTCAAGTTCAATAGGAAGATAACAAGCCTTTCCGTACACTAACTTATATGGAGTGCACCCGATAGGTGTTTTGAAAGTGGTACGGAAGGCCCATAAAGCATCGTCTAACTTATTGGACCATGAAGCACGATTTTCGCCTACGGTCCTTTCCAAGATACGTTTCAAACCACGATTTAAAACCTCCACTTGTCCACTCATTTGTGGATGATACGCGATAGAAAGATGGTGAGTAACTCCATACTTAAGCATGACCTTTGCAAATTGGTCATTGCAAAAATGAGTACCACGATCACCAATAATAGCACGAGGAGTTCCAAATCGGGCAAAGAGAGATTTCAAGAATTTTACGACAACTTGGGCATCGTTATTGGGGAGCGCTTTTGCTTCAACCCATTTGGACAAGTAGTCAACGGCCACGAGAATGTATTTATTCCCTCGAGAAGATGGGAATGGCCCCATGAAATTGATACCCCATACGTCAAAGATCTCACATACTTGAATTGCATTTTGGGGCATTTCATCTTTTTGCGAGATTTTTCCTTGACGTTGACAAGCGTCACACCGTGTGACCAAGTCATGGGCATCTCGGTAAATAGTCGGCCAATAAAATTCAGAATCAAAGACTTTTTTAGCGGTGTAGTTGGCACCATGATGTCCCCCGTGGGTCCCTTATGGCAAGCCGTGAGGATATCAATAGCTTCTCGGCCGTAAACACATCGTCTTATCACTTGATCCGTACCAATTCTAAACAAGTAGGGGTCGTCCCAAAAGTAATGTTTTACATCCTTAAAGAATTTTTTTCTTTTGTTGGGACGACATCCCTTTCATAATAAAATTCCCCGCATGGTAGTTTGCAATGTCGGCAAACCATGAGGTACTAAAATTACCTCAAAAGGTAACCATACCAAGAGTCTCGAGAGGAAACGTTTCGATAATTTCCTTGTTCTCGAGAACATCTTGGTGGGGATTTTTAAGTCTTAATAAGTGGTCGGCCGTGAGATTCTCCGCTCCTTTTTTTTATCACGAATAATGACATCAAATTCTTGGAGTAGGAGAATCCACTGGAGCAATCTTGGTTTAGCATCTTGCTTGGCAAGAAGATATTTGAGAGCCGAGTGGTCTGTATACACTATGGTCTTCGACAAGACTAGATAAGGCCGGAATTTCTTGAAAGCATACACTACGGTTAATAATTCTTTCTCCGTAGTAGTGTAATGTGCTTGAGCATCCGTCATGGTCTTACTAGCATAGTGTACAGGTTAAAAATGTTTGGTCTTATGTTGCCCTAGGACTGCACCAACCGCGTAATCACTAGCATCACACACAATTTCAAAGGGCAAGTCCCAATTGGGGACAACTAATATCTGAGATTCGGTTAACTTCTTCTCAAGTATGTTAAATACTTCAATACATTACTTCGAGAAGATGAAAAGGGGTATCTTTTTTAAGAAGATGGGTCATTGGTCGGGCGATTTTTGAAAAATCTTGAATAAATCGACGATAGAACCCGGCGTGACCTAAAAAACTTCGAATGCCTTTAACGGAAGTCGGATGAGGGAGTTTAGCTATAACATCAACTTTAGCTTTGTCTACCTCAATCTTGTACTTTGAAATCTTATGTCTTAGAACAATGTCTTCTTTTACCATAAAATGACATTTCTCCCAATTTAGAACTAAATTAGTGTCTTCGCACCGTTTGAGCATTTTGTCTAAATAGGAGAGGCATGAGGAGAAAGAATTCCCGAAGACCAAGAAATTATCCATAAATACTTACATTGTTTCCTCGACCATGTCGTGGAAAATGGCCATCATGCACCTTTGAAACGTGGCCGGGGCATTACATAAGCTGAAAGGCATGCGTCGGTAGGCAAACGTCCCATAAGGGCAAGTAAAAGTGGTCTTCTCTTGGTCTTG
>BQNB010042483.1:0-43279 GCA_026074375.1 Tanacetum coccineum
TTGGATAATTATTTGTAGATGACTAGAGAAAGGTTAAAACGGTCACAGAGACAACCCGGTTAAGTTGCGTAAATCTGAACGTCAAAACCTCATCCGCTACCATTTTTGATTTTTTTTATTAGATTAGTACAACGATATCAATTTTTGTGTGTTATTTATCTAAGGACAATATATAATTTAAAGAGATAGAAAGTATTTTTAGACTTATTTAGACATAACCCGACCCAACCCGTTGAGAAAGTGGACGCGTGATTTTTTTTCCCATCTACCGTATTAAGTTAGGGAACCACCTTGGATTCCCGGCTGGGTCCGCCACTGGTTACATGTAAGATTTACGGACACACAAATACATAATGTTTGAAGCATACTACTATTCCAAAGTCTAATGTTGCATTGAATAGTGACCAAAATGATAGGTTTACAGAAGTGAAACATAAAGCTTCTAATCCTAAGAGGTTTGATCGTGTTCAGGTAACCAAGAAGATGGCCTACCGGCATGTAGCTAAACCAACAAACAAACAAAAACGATGTGCCAAAACCAAAGCTTAACCCAATACATCAAATCCCTTTGATGTACTTAGTAATATTGACGTTGGTAATAAAGATGAAGATGTGACTGTTTCTCAGTCGGTTAGTCCTAATTAGGGAACTTGGGAAAAAAGGTAAATGTGGTGCAAACTCATTCTAGTGCGACACCGGTGGATACTGTTCTTCGCTGTTTAATGTTGAAGAGGATATCGAAGGTGAAATGGAACATGTTTATGACGTAAATGGGACTTTTATGGCTAGTGGTAGTAGATACGGGACTAAGAGCTTGTACGAACGCTAGAAGGAATCAAAGGAAGATGATCCATATGATACATATGATGATGATGTTGAGTACATCGATCATGATTTGTCCAAAAATCAATTGGCTGTCTATGACGCTTGTGATATCAAGGTTCGAGGTCGGAAGAAGTCGTACGTTATGTTTTGAGTCGTTTGAGTCACATGTAATCCGCTAACATTCGTTACTTCATTCATAGAAGCAAGTTTGCTTGTTATGTTAGCCTTATCGCTTATGTAACGGGCTGATATATGGTATTTCACCCATATCTGTTATACTTAAACGTTTTTTTAGAGTAATATATTTACCCAAAAAAACCCTTAAAAAAACAAACAAACATGTTTTGGAAGAAAAGTGAAGATATATACAACCCACGGGCCACAAATATAATGTCACTATCACCTGCCTAATCTTGTCGAGGCATGCATGCAAACTCAATTACTCATGTTGCTAGCTGAGTGTAACACGATATAGTTTAATTTGTACCATGCATACATATAGACACATATCGTATCGCAAATGGTTAATGCATCGATCTAATGCCTTGTAGTTCTTTCTTTACTCGCATACACATAGCTCTCAGTCTCACCACCTTATAATCCATCTTAATAGTATTAACGTTACTATCACAACTTAACTTATTTTCGCAAGCAATGGTATAAGAAATTAAATCAAGTTGTAATTAGTGTTTGATTTTAGTTTGCAATGATATGACCAAAAAATCATTCGAGTAAAAAAAGGAATACTATTTAATTTAATTTTTAGTTAGGTCGTTTTGTGAAATATAAATGGTGTGCATGTTCTTCTCTTTGGATTTGTGGCAAAACACACTAGTAAAGTAGCAAGTGCATGATGCCTGCCTTGTAGGAATTTATATATATTTAATAATTTTGTAAGCAACTTTCATTATGGTACTTTTTTGGAAGCATCTCTGATTGTTCCCCATTCGTCCTTACTTTTGTAACGACCTACTGTTGGGTGTGACGTTAACTTTCGCTCAAATTATATATTTGCAAATGTACCATCCCGCCACTGGATCAAGAAGATAAAAAGAGAAGTTATGTCTTTATATTGCAATATACTTAATTAAATGAATGAACATTTAGTAATTTGGAACTGTCTAGATAATGAATTAAGTTGGTTCTTGGTAAAAAGAAACTCGGAACTGCCTTTAACACATTATATCTGTGTTCTCAATTCTTATTATTATATATAACCATGTGATATCAAGCTTTATACATATCTATGTTCTCAGTTCTTGTTAATCAACAAACAAAAGAACCCGCGCGTTGCGGCGGGACTAATTTTTTCCCGAATAATTTTTTTTTACGTTTCGGGGTTTTTTTTTGGCGATGCGTTATGGCGGGGCTAATTTTTAATTTTTATTTTTGTATGATTCGGAGAAAAAAAATTTGCGTTGGGACAGGCTAATATTTTCCCGAATATTTTCTTTTTTTGGGACGGTTTTGTAAATTTTTTTACGGGAATTTTTGTGTAAGAAAATCGTAAATAGCTAAAAGGTGAGGGTCCGTTTTGTATTTTTTTTTTACTTTGGGCCAGATTTTAGGCTATTTTTGGGTTTTTTTTTTTGGCTAATTTTTTCCCGGATATTTCTTTTTTTTTGTATGATTCGGGAATTTTTTTTTTGCGTTGGGACGGGTTAATTCTTTCCCGGATATTTTCTTTTTTTGGGACGGTTCGATATCTTTTTATTTGGGCCGATGAATGTAAAAAAGTTGTGCAACAATAAAAACGTGACGTGTTTTTTTTTGTTGATTTTTTTACCGGGGGATTTTTGTGTAAAGGACTTTTTTGTGTAAGAAATCGCTAATAGTAAAAGTGAGGGAACCGTTTTGTATTTTTTTTTTATACTTTCGGGCTCAGATTTCAGGGTAATTTTGGGATAGTTTTTTTTTTAACTGTTGGGCACCAGATTTTGGGCCAAATTTATGCGAATTTTAGGCTAGTTATTGTCGACAAATGCTGTATATTAATAATTAATTTTTTTTATTATTGGCGCTATGTGTTGGAGCCCTCCATGTATTAAAATATTTTTTTTTGCTATATGGGTTTTTTTTTAATATAATGGGTTGTACGTTTGTGACCATATCGATTATTTTAAAGTTATTAGGTATCGAAGATGTTTCCGTAGGTATTTTTTTTATCTGGATAAATAGGAACTTTTGTAATATTTTTTTCCCTCCTACTTTGTGCAAACAATTTTTTTTTTAAAAAAAATACAAAAAAATAAAAAACAATTTAAAAAAAAATGAAATCGGACTGGACACAAAATGGGAGCCGTTACTGTAGACACAAAATGGTCCCACAGTCAAACGACTGCGTATATTGTTCCGTGAATGTGTTTATATACTATTAATTAATTTGTCGAGGAACAATCATAAGATATAAGTTCTTTGATCATCATCCCAACATGACATAAAATGGTCGAGAATGCTCCTATGTATAACTAGCTAGCTAGAGTTCCGAATACTACATATAATATATTGCATTATTATTGTTCTTACATATACATACATACATGGTAGACACATGCATATATACATATGATTATATGTATTACTATTAGTTTAAGTAAGTCTCTTTTATTTTTTATCAGCTTCGATCTGGTTGATATTTAATCATTCTGATAAGATTGTGACGACAGTGATCGATTCAGCTTGGTCGTTTTGTCCTTCATTAACCGGGTTTATAGCTCCACCAGAAAGAAATGGTCGTTTTTCTTTTTTGTCAGATGTTATGTCCTTCGTCTTTTTAAAACAAGCTTGATTAGAAAGTTCTTCAACTGCCTCAGATATGGTCTCGACACATTTTATGATGTCAATGAGTATTGAGATGGTTGCGATGACGGGTATAGTTTCTATGATGTTCCATTTCTCAACGTTTTGAAAGCGGCAACGTTCCCCTCTGTATGAATTCCTCTATCGCATTTTTGCAATTTTCTATATGAATGGCTGAATTAGAAGGATACACCATTCGTTTCATCGACAAGGCTAACTCTTTCAAAGCTTTTCCGACTTCTGAGCTCATTTTCATGCATGGTTCTTGAATTGATTTCTGAAACTCTGAGGGCACCTATGAAAACACAACAAAAATTAGTTTAAAACATAAATACATGCATATACTTACACATATATAAACACACACACATAAATATATACTAAGAACAGGATTCGTACTTCCAATCTTGTGTCGAGGTATCCATGGAGAGCTTCGATATGGTATGCACATTGTCGTGTATAAACACCAATCTTCAAGTATTGTTTCCATGGATGACGAAATAGAAATTTCCCATGCCCTATTTCCCACCATGCAAAATTTGCCTGATGACAAATATATTTCATTAGAAAAGATCAAATACATGCATACTTTTTTATACATCATCAGAACAAATTAAAGCTTTTAGCACATAGAGTCGTCATAGATATATACACACTATATATGACTTATAAAATAAAGCTTTTTCTTAAAGAAAGAAATAGAGAGTATCCTAACCAGTGATTCCTCAGTGGCTTTAGAATTAAGTACACTTTTATATGCCGTAAGAAATGATTTGTCATCTTCATTAGATATTACGTAGTATCATCCCGAATCCTATAAAACATATTTATTAATTCCATAGATGCAATTAACCAATTCGATAATATATTTTGTATAGAAGTTGACAAACCTTCTAGAAGCTTGCAAGCTTTTCCATGTTAAAACAATGAGATTTATGAAGATCTTCACCAGCCCATACCGGGCAAACACACATGGAAACGAGTATACCAGTTGCTCCTCCAAATATAATGGTCGAAAACCGATGGTGAGCCAACTCTATTAGCTTTTCTACACGGTAACCCGATACGGCTACGAGGCTAAAAGTAAGTATAAATATGAGACATCCATAATCATATCTCCTCTTGATGCCGGGAATAAATCTTGAAAAGGAGGCAACAGCAACTGCGACATGATACAAAAATATAATCAAAACCAAAAATTTTAACTTATCAACTGTATCATGTGACCTAATATATGAAGATTTTACGTACCTGCGAGGAATACAAGGCTACAAATAACTATGGGTTTAACCCTTGGGCCGAATAGATCAGAAAACCCTTCAGCCCCGACACCTAATGCGCCGGCTAGGAATGTCGCAAAGCCTCTATTCATGCTTTTACATAAGGTTGCACCTATTCATAAATGAAATAAAGGGCGATTAGCTTGTCAAAAGTTTACAAACCAGGCCATGGTTAAAAATAGTAAAGATATAAATTGGTCTTTCACTCTTTCTCTTTTCACTAGATACAAATATTAGATAGAAACTTGATATGATTTCACGATCAGTGATCCTTAAATTCATCGGTGATAGCATTTGCTATACAACATTAAAGTCATCTATAACTTCATTGATTCATAAATGAAACAATTTCCCATGCAAATGCATTAACCACAGTGCAGTAAGAGGCATACGTCAAAAAAAATGGAGTATCATCTAAAACATCATAATTCTTCTAGTAAAATGCAATTTTGATTTTTCTATTATCATTTCAACATCTGTAAAATTGCATTTACTATTTATAGTATGCGAGTCAAAGCATTTAAACTGGACATTTAATTTTACGAAAAATAAAAAACTTGAACCTTTTAACAATATCCGGCCATATGCATTTGGTAATTTTTACAACTTCTTTTAGTGTAAGTTTGATAATTTATGTTTGTTATAGCCATAGTTTCAAAAAATTGTTAAAATGGTACGTGAGTTGCTTACCCACTCCGTAATCAAAAGCTACCAGATAGTAAACCAAAGAGACCAATGTGATGGCAAACGCCATTTTAAATGCGTGCACGATCCTTCTTGGATCTTCTTGCCCGGTTTTCTTGATTTTTTTCGCGATTTCAACTATGGCACTTTTGATACAAGATGGAAATACTATTGATTTCAGGTGAGTGAAAAGGGTGTTTTGTGATGTTGGTGTTGGCGAAGAAGCATCAATCTCCATGACTATGGTTAAGATTTTGCTATGGCTATGTGTAGGAAGCTATATAAGAGGATGAGAGATAGCTTATCAAGTGAAATGAGGATGGGCTGATATATAAGTAGGCAGAGATTTGTTGTTTAAAGAAAAGTTTGTTTAACATAACATTAAATTAATAATTAATTTAAAAGTTAGATATGTGCAATTAAAATTACCAGCTGTTAATATGTGTTTGTGTTTGTGACTTTTTGTTTGTGTGGTGAGTGGAAGTCTAGAATTTGCCTTTTGGGTTTTTAAACATTATTGCTAAAAAAAGTGTTTCTAAATAGTAAATTGCTCTCACAATCCTTGGCAAAACATTTTTGTTACTAGGTAACCTTTTAATAGCTGGAAAACAGTTTTTTTTATTCTACTCTTTGATTAAGTTAACAAACTTTCAAATAACAAATGATGACGTATAACATATCCCCGAACCTAAATAGTTCGCATCTGAAGTGAAAAGGAAGAAACCAGGTAGTAATAATGGAGGCAACAAAAACTTTAAACTAGTCTCTGTGTATTGAGAATATTAGTCTCAATAGGTAAACATATATGTTGAGAGACTTATTGTGTCATTGTCTTATTTTCAGTTTAGTCTTATAAGAAGTATTAGCTGAAGATGGATAATGGATGAAAGATTGAGGGTTGTTGCTGTCAAGTTTGCAAAGATTTAAGTCGGTGGTCAAGCTTCTATATAAGCTAGATTGACCAGCTTTGGTCTTTACTTTTTCAGATCATCTCTCTCTCTCTCTCTAAAAAACGCTCCTCTCTCTAAAAAACGCTCCTCTCTTTTTTGTTTATTGTAAACTCTAATTGAGATCATCTTGATCTTATTGTGTTACGATTGTAATAGAACTATTATCAGTTTAGATAATAGATCCACAACAGAGTAGCAGTGGTGGATTGTTTGTTTGATTGTTTTCTGATTGAGATCAGTTTTCTGTGTTGTAAGTGTTACTCAAATTGATATTTGAGTTGTTTTTTATAATAAGATTCATAATTTCTTCACGGTGAAACTAAAAACTCAGTATCGCCCTAAATCAAAGCAATCGACTGAAGAGGCGAGTCGTAAGACGACTCCTTCTGTTTGTAAGAAGAATGTTTCGACATCAGGTAATGATACTTTTTCCCTTAATAACCCGTTTGAGGATTTAAATGTTGAAAATACGGTTATTGAGAAGGTAGCAAAGGGGTAATAAGGCTTCTACGCTTGGTGTGCAAGAAAAAGGGCAACGTTCTACCTCGCTGGTAGAAAAGATTAATAGTTTTGAAAAACATCTGCTGGAGGGAAAAAGTGTGTTTATGGATGATGATGGTAAACCTCTGGAAAAGGTTAAGTATTCAGGTGATCAAGGTAGCGAGGATGAAGTTGAGTCTGTTAATAATGAGATGGCAAGTTATCTGGCTTCAAAACAGTAAAGGGTTGAATATGGTACTAAGAGCTTATTGGAACAATGGAGGGAAACATATGTGAATGATGACTACGATCCATATGATGATGATACGTATAAAGGTCAAGAAATTCCTGACATTATTTGTCACACCCCCAAAATCACTGCAACGGAAGACTGGAATTGGGATTGTGACTTCATGGCGTGAAAAGGACTTGATACGAGAGATAAACCTCTACATGCCAATATACCAATGCAGACTCCATATATATCCCGACATAGGAAAACTGAGGAAAAACATTGCTAAAGTGTAAACATAAAGTTGGTGAGTTCATAGGTTTTGTTGTTTGATAATAGTGATGAACCACAAGATTTATAACCATATCATGAAATATAGTAATCCTATATATCACGATGAAAAGTATTTACTATTGTCTAAGCTTATGACACCGAAGCATTAACATGTACATTCATAGCATAAGCTCAGCAGATGTCAACCCACGGCATCCGTAATGACTCAAATGAAAACTGTGTTTGCTTGACTAATTGGTCAGTACCAAGAAAAACATGGATTGTCAATACCGATAGAATCTATCCATAACATTCGCGATCCCTCAACCGGTCGTCGGTTCAAGAAATGGACGGTTCATGATATTGGGCAATACAACAAGTTGCGGTTTGAGTATGGGACTTAGACCCCAGGATAGTAAATCAGTAAATGTACTTGCGTTCAACTGTTAAAATAAGCAATGTTCTCACCCCAAAATATGATTTAAACAGTAAAGTATGGGCTATGAAAACTCACGTAATTACGACAAATCTGAGTTTACATTTTAAAAATGCTTAATGTATGACTGGTTTATGCAATTGGGTCACTCGAAGGCAATTATTTTATTTGTTGAAATTTAAGTTTTTTATATCACGGTTTCCTAGCTCAATTAAATTTCTCCTTCAGAAAAATATATTTGTTTTAATACTTGACTTTCTTAAATAATAATATATATAATATATACAACTTTTTATATTCCTTTATAACTTTTCATGTTTCAAAACCCGAACAAACTTTAAAATATTTTTTTTAAGTTAATAGTTTTTTTAAACCCACGTTAAATTTTGTTTATACGTTAAAATTGGTTTCGTTGTCACGCTTTTAAATCACCGTAAGACATTATTTTATCTTCTTTATTATCGAATTGTTATGGTTCGCTAAGAGTTTACCCAACACTTTTGAATTTGACAACCTGGAGGTATTCGTACAAATATACATGATCCCACGTTTCTTTTAGTCTAATATTTACTAGTTACATTCCATGCAAGTTGCTAAATATCACACTGTTACATAATATAAACCCACTTGCATTATAAAATAACCCCACATGGCTACTGATTCTTTCTCTTCTTTTTTTGATTTTTGGTCGAGTACAACAGTGGGTGTAAGGCCACTGTTGGCTGCTATCCATGCTTTCCTACGTTTAATATTTCAAGTTGTATTTCATGTAAGGTTTAGAACATTACTTGTATTATAACCCACATGCTTGTTTATCCTTTTCCCCTTTTCTGATTCAGGTTGCAGCCCCACAGTGGGTCGACAACCACTGTGTGGCGTCTTTGGTTTCTTATCCACGCACCCTTTATAATTTCTATCTGGGTTTTCTTTTTCTTCACATGGTAAGCGCATGCATGCATTATAATATAACACTTAAACTCACATCGACCTACACCCTTGTTCTTTTCTTTGGTTTCTGTCGCAGCCATAGTGGGTGATAACCACTTGTTGTGGTGGCTGCTTCCCCCTCACCCACGCACTCTTAGTTATGTATTTATAGGTCTTTCGCGTAACTTGGTATGGTTCTATTCTCAAAAGGTTAGTTACGGGTTATTTAAGGGTCAGAACTAAGGGCGTTGGGGTAGTGTTTTTCGCAGTCAATGGCTGTAACGGAAATAGTAGCTCTGCGAAGCCCTGGTTTTAACCATGGCAGAAGCCTATTGTGAGTTGTCGTACTTGGGTGCAAGCATTGTACGCCCTATGGTGACAAACAGTCACGAGACCAATCCATGAGGCAACGAGCATGACTTGCTCAGGTTTCTTAGGGATGGTGACGCACCATCAGTGGGCAAAAAGGCTCACCATGGTTTGTCTTGATGCTCACGGTACGCATCAAGGTCACAACTTAATAAGTTTTACAAATAGGTTTAACGTGCAACCCCATTTTATCAGCCCTTGCGAGCCACCTATATATTTCATGCGTGTTTTTAAAGTGGTTGCAGGTTCCTTTGATTCGTATAATATGTTGTTTACTAGGGTTACATTACTTCGTTTACTTTATGTATGGTTTGATCACACTCTTTTCAGGTTTGATTTCATGCGAACCTTGCATGGTTTATACCATGCAAGTCGTGTACATGTCGTGAAAAGCCAAGGTTTGCTAAACTACAAGTAATGACATATGAAGGTTAATTTATGAGGACGACTTCCGAGGTTTCTAAGCTTGTTGAAAGGTGGCGAGAAAGAAAGATGGTGGTAAGATTTGAACTTGGTTGCTACTTCTTTTAAAGCCGACGCCTTCTTCACTCTTGTACTCAACGATACTTGAATTTGAACGTATAGTTTACTTATCGATTTCAGATTGTGTTGTGGTGGTGTTGTTTCATGAATGGCTTCCTGATTTATACTCGAAGTTGTTGATGATTACTGAGTTGCTAACATTGAATGGCCCCTATACAAAATTGTTGTACCGGGTAATTGATTTTATTTACTATTAAGACATCATTTTCTTTTCATAATACTGTTAAGGCAATCTTATATTAAACGCATCTCTACTATTCTTTCACTTCCACTTTACTGTATCAGATTGATAATACGTCAGCATGAGATGGATATATTCAAAATAATGTAAGGTATTAGGGTTAGTTGTGTTGTAAGATTTGGTCGATCGATAAGGTTCCATTATTATTGTTTATCTAAATATGTACTTAGTACCCTGTACATTATGTATCTCGATGTTGGATTTTCTTTTCAGTGCATATAGTATAGTATTTATCTTTATTTATGTTGAATCTCACATCCTAGCTTAGCCCATATTATTCAACCTGTATGTAGGTGGTTTCTATTAAAGTGATACAAGTAAACATGGTATCGTTTCATAGAATGTGATTAATGTATCGTCTTTATCGTTACTCGTTCTAAAGTACCCTTTTAGACACCGAGTAATAACGGTGATATTCCCGATGCAAATCTTAATAAACCTTTCTATGGACAAGACAAAAAGTAATGTATGACGATCATAAAATGATTTATCGTTGAGATTAACGGTAAAATTTGTAAACTTGCGGTGTATAACTTTCACTTAGCCAAAGGAGGAACCTAATTTCTTACTGGGTTTCACAGACTCCCCAGGTTAGAAGATTTCATCCCCGAAATCAAGACGTTGTAAGAGATTGTGAATTTATGAACAAGTGAGGGTATTTGTCCTTGAACTGGGCCTCACGTTTCCCTAAATGAATGTCTCGTCATTGTGACAAGCCAATACGACAAAACATTGGGAATATATCCGTTGAAGTAAATAATAGAGCCTTAGATTATTTTCCTTTCCCCCTTTTTGTCTTATAAATACTACCTTACTTATCTCAAACCTTCAAACTTAAATCCCACTACGAAATATTTCAAATGGCATGTTCGCTTCCTCATACCGACTCCGAAGTCGAAGCCTTGGTGCAAAGATTAATTAACGAAGATAAGGGTCGTCAGGATGCGCTTTTGAATTTGGCTTTTCAGTTTGAAGATTCATGCATCACCAGGGACGATCTTAGAAAGGCTTATGAGAAATGCAACGACATTTCTTAAGAGAGCCGCGCTTTGATTTGCACTCTTTTAAAAGAAAGCTCTGAAAAGGATCGCAAGTTGCATATTTCTATGTATGGAAAGGCGGCACAACTAGAGAAACAAATGGAGACTAAGTCGGCTTGGTTCCAGGAAAAATACTCCGGCCGTACACATGGAGGTATAAGTTGCTCGTCATCACAAACTGATTTCCCTCTTACCGAGAAAGAGTTACATCAACTCCGTATGGATGAATAAGCTCTAAAAGAAATGTTGGAAGAAGAGGCCATGAACAAAAAGGCGCAAGAGGAGAAAATTAAGCAAGAACAAGCTGAGAATGATGCATTCTTTTTAGAATTTGAGGTAGTGAGGTACGACTCAGATTGCGAGTCATCGGATTAATGGTCTAAGGATTGTTGTAACCATGTTGTAGGTATCAACTTTGAAATAACCCATTGTTTTCTTAAAACTACGTACTTGTATTTCCACTTTCACAAACCAACGGTTATCATGTTAGTAACCTAGTGAGTTCGAATGAATGCATTTGATTTATGTATATCACAAATTGTTGCTTTGTTAACTGTTTGCCTTGCCATGATGCATCTTGGAAGGGGATAAAATAGTGATATGCCACTGTTTCCACACAGTATTTTAAAGTGATAACTTGTATTGAATAATTAATGTGAACATGATGGTTGCTCCATTTTTTTTTAATTCCTTTCCCCTACTACATTATTATAATAAGTGATTTAGGGATAAGTGTTATTAATTTGTTAAATTTTTTCCGTCCCCAAAGTAATTATTATTAACAATTTGAAACTATTTTCGGTGATTGATTTTACCCTTTAGACGGTTTAAAATAGGAAATAAGATTTAAAATTTTATGGGTGTCGGCATCCTTTTTCAAGTCGGGAACTTTTTTGGGCCCCTTAATTTAAACGTCTTATTCGTGGGCATGGGGTGTAGTGAATACAAAGTGGTACGGGAGAATGTACGGGGAAGTAGTGAGGGGGGGTTGGTGTGTTTGGGGGGAGGTTTTGTGTGTGTGTGGTGGGTGGTGGGGGTGTTGGGGTGTTGGGGGTGGGTATAGTGGTTGTAGTGGTTGGTGCTTTTCTTCGTCTTGTACTTGATCATTACGATGTGGGTCTGCATAATTCCAAGAAAACCAAGTGTATACACTTCGCCCATTAGGGCCGGTCTATTTTATATATATACACTTTGCCATTTTCTTGAATTTGCCAAAACGTAAAATAAGTTTCCTCACTTAAATTTTCATTCGTCCTTAGATTAAAATGTCGTATCTTGTTCCCTTGATTGCGATTGTGTTCGTTGTGGTGGTTGGTTGTTATTTGGCGAGTGTTCCACAGGAAGAAGATTACCAGTACTCGTTGTAATACCTAGGGTAATCTATCTCACTCATCAATGTGGCGATTGGCGTGGAAGCTTCTAGGAAAAAGTATCTTTTATTAAGTAGGCGTGCGGGTTTGTACTTTCCGTTTATTCTTGAGAGTAATTTTAATTAGTCTAATAGCGAATCCTCTAGAAGGAATCATCAAACGTTTCATCTTTAACTTTATTTCCGTTTCTGTAGGATTAAATATCCTCGATGATGTATTATGATGAATCGTAGTCTTTCATAGTTTTCTTGAGTATTGTCTTTAATGTGATGAATGAGTAAAATGTGTATGCTTTCAAACTTTTTGTTATTACATCGAATACTATTGAGCATATCTCTGTCGACCTAACTTATACATAGTTGATCAGGCTATGTATACCTTAGGTTTACATTGACATCCCTTTTTTCTTTAGTTATTTGTTTGTGATTGTAGCGTAGTTGGTTTAGAGACTCGTAGTGTGTATACATTGTCTTATCCCCCAAGTATCTGATGAATGGTGTCAAGGTTATATTCAGATTTATTGTTTATTATTTCCTTACTACTTTCTACCACATATGTGGTCGTCTTTCCCGGGCCCACCCCCTTTCTCTGAAAGTTTATGTTCACCTTGTGGTGTTTATCCCTAACTACTGGCATACTTTTGATATGTTGTCGGGTATTATCTATGTGTTCGAAAAATTTATTATCTCAGCGTATAAGTTATTTCGAATAATAACTTTTGTTGTAAGTTTAGGGTTTGGTCGTAATCGCTCTTGCTAGACATAAATATTTTAAATCGATATTCCTCCCAACTCTTACCCACTACGCCGCCCCCTTTTTTTCTTATATTTTTCAAGTTACTCCCTCCTCATCTCAATTTATCACTCACTTCACAATTTCACGTTTCTCATCCTTTTCCTCGAAACTGTTGATTACCAATCCTTATGGGATTCCCAATCGAGATTTTCACTCCCGTCATGATCATAATCATCACATCTCTTATTTTGCTGATCTATCCGATGTGTTTCTTTTCACGCGGTGATGTATCTGTCGTTTTAGCATTTTACATTTTTGTTGTATTCCCTATATTTTGCATTTTGTTGTATTACGAACAGAAATACTATGGATCTGATTGAATAAGGCTTCGCGTTGTGTATTTTATGGTTTAATCTTTTTCGTTATAATCACTTATTGCTATGTGCCCCACCTCGCATCTTGGCATGATTTGAAGTCATTACCTGGAAATCTTTCAGATGTATTTAGTATTTTATTGAAAAGGCGTTTATTGATTGTAAATGAGAAAAATATTTTGGACTGACAAATTGTCGAATAGTGGAGGAAGGAAATTTGATTTTTGTAGGGGTTACTGTTTCTTGCCTGAAGTACTATGTGTGGCCCTTTTGAAATGATTCTTCAAGTTTCATAGCGTTCATCGGAAATAGCTTCTCTATTTCCATTTTCCGGGCACATGATCGTACTCTTCATTTGTTGGGCAACGAGCATACTTGTTTTGCGCTGAGCAGTAATTTCGATAGTGTTATCTCATTGGCGCATTACGATGCTTGTCATTTGATTCCAAAAATTATCAATTATATGGTTTCCCTATACTGGGTAAATGTACTCAGAAACTTTTTAGGGCAGAATTGTTATTTCATTTATTATTTCATGAAAGCAAGGTACAAGTCTTTATTAATTTCTTTGCAAGCTGGGATACATTGTTATAGCGAGTCTGGCTGTCTTGCTTACAGGCCTAGGCGGGCTAGAATTTTCTGAATTTGTTCATGATCCTCAGCACGTCTGCCCTCGGTATCAGCTACCCTTATCTGCAATATTGCGATCTCATTCTCGGCAGCTGCGAGAGAATCCTGCAATTCGGAGATCAGGAGCTCTTTGTCCTCGGTGTCTGCATGAAGAGTGTCAATCTCTACTTCCAGGTCCTCTAGTCTGGCCGTCACATCTTCTGGGTTGAGTTCTGATGTCTCGATGTTCTGGTTTACCGACAGAAAGAAGAATAATAACACTTAGGAAAATGGCGATGATGTTGATCACTTCTTTTTCGAGATGGTCCCAGGGGCTTGCGATGGGAAGAGCGTGTGAGAGGAACACAATGATTATTTTTTCATGCGGAGAGTTCACGCCCAATATGGCAGGGTCAAAGTGTAGCTCAAGTTTAGGAATTAGGTCCCTAAAGAGGGTTGTCGAGTTGAGTCCCTAAGGTGATGGCGATTATGTTTTTTTGTAGTCTCTTGGAGTAGGAATGTCCCGTGCGCTTCCTGTTCTTGGGAAGTTGGAAAGTGATTGAGACATTTCTCAAAAAACACAAAAAAAAAAAAAGAAAAAAAAAAAGGTAAAAAAAAGGGGGGGGGGGGGGGGGGGGGGACAAAAAAAAAAAATAGAAAAAATATATAAGTAAAAAAAAAAAAAAAAATTAAAAAAAAAATCGAATACTTCCCGCATACACAAAAATAGGGTTTCTTCTTCTGGTATTCGCATATTTGGGTAAAAATAACTTTTGTGGCCATTTATTTTTTGAGATAAGGTGTATTGCACGTTTTTTAATGGTTTTTTTTATGTAAATTCATGCCTATGGCTTGAGGATATGCCCAGGAGTGTTTGATTTAAACATTAGTATGTTTCTCGTTTGTTTAGGAAGTTTACCCGCAATTATTAGTGGTATCCTTTATGTTAAGACCGAAGCCGGTGATTGAATAGTGTGATAGGATTTTGGACAATAAATACATATCTGTAGAGTTCACATTATTCTTGGCTCAGGGGCTGGTGTAAACCTTTATGTCTTAAACTTCTTCCCGTAGTTTGTGACTGTTTAGATTGGCGACTATTGTCTCTTTACTTTAGAGCCCGGGCGCGTTTTTGATTTCTTCCCATTATGAGTTTGTTGTTTATGTTTCCCCAATGATGTGACATTTGTCAATTATTGGTGTATTCACGCGATGCATGCTTTTTGGTAGATTTTTGTATACTTTAAAATACTTTTAAAGGTATACCGACATAGTAGATAGTAGTATATGTATTTCACAAAGGTTGCTATAAGAAATCCTCTCATAGTGAAGTAATGGGTGGGTGATCAACAAGGTATCCCGAAGTGTTTATGTAAGTAACCCTCATAAAATGGGTTAGTAAGGATGTAATTACTGATAAAATCCATAATATTATGTAAGTGACTCTTCGTAGTGTGATGGTGGTTATAGGGTTAATTATTTGGTGATAGTCATAGTAGTTTCCTTGCACTAGGATGATACAAATACGTAATCCATATGATACGTTGTTCCAAGATGGTGAATGATAATGTGTAGTCATGTTTCCCACGACAGGCAAGTGGTAATTTTTATGATATTGTGCCAAGCAGCTGTTAACGTAGGAAGTAAATAGTAATAGAATGGCGTAAGGTTATTACTGATATGTTCTTAAAGCTTAGTTATAGTCCAGAGTTACTAATGCAACCAAGTGTCTCTATAACCAAGAACCTACTGATACCAATCTGTCACACCCCCAAAATCACTACAGCGGAAGACTGGAATTGGGATTGTGACTTCATGGCGTGAAGAGGACTTGATACCAGAGATAGACCTCTACATGCCAATATACCAATGCAGACTTTATATATATCCCGAACATAGGACACCTGAGAAAAAACATTGCTAAAAGTTCAACATAAAGTTGTTGATTCATAGGTTTTTGAGTTATTTGATAATAGTGAAGAACCCCCAAGATTAATAACTCATAGCAGAAACCTATAGTAATCTATATATCAGCGATGAAAAGTATGTTTGACTGATATTGTCTAAGCTCAGTGACACCTAAGCATTAACATGAACCATCATAGATAAAGCCCATGCCTATTTCCAACCCGCGACATCCGTAACTGACTCAAATGAAACTGTGTTTGCTTGACTAATGTCAGTCCAAGACAAACAGGGATGTCAATCACGATAGATCTATCCATAACATTCGGGCTCCCTCAACCAGTCATCCGGTCAAGAAATTAACAGTTCATGATAAATTGGGCAATACAACAAGTTGGGTTGAGTAGGGACTTAGACGCCAATAGAAAAACAGTAAAAGTACTTGTTCCTTCAACTGTTAAAAATAACAATGTTCTCACCCAAAAAGATGATTTAAATATAAATTATGGGCTAGAAAACCACCTTGTCCGTGTTAATCGTTCTGGAATTGGTAATCGATCAATGGACGTGTTAATATTCAGAAAAAGACTCGGTCACCCCGTGTATTTTACTGTTTATTATAGCTCGTAGTTTAATAGTTAAATATCTAATTTCTCGTTTTAAGTCGGTTACAAATACTCCTGTATTATTGTAACTAACTATGATAAAGTCTCTTCCAACGGGCTTGGAAGAAGACAAGTCTAGTCATAATTCATATTTACAAAATAAAAAACACTCTCTCTTCTAGAAATTCTCACTTAAGATGGTTTCTCTCACTAAAACTAGCCCATCCAAGAACGACTCCCCATTGCCCCCCCCCCGTGTTATGATATAAGATATACCTACAATGTGTAAATCAAACCTAATGGGATTGATTAAAAAGATCGTGTTAAGTACGCGATTTCTTGCTTGATTTAGATCAAAAAGTGTACCTTTGAAGTGTTCTAGCTCGTTTTTTTATGATCTCCGAATTTTGTTGTTTGTATTGATAAAGTTTGGGTGTTTCTAGTAGCTATTACCTTAAGGTATTGAGTTGTGCAAAAGAAATCAAGCAAAATTGTTCAAAAGGGTGATTTATAGGTGATTTGGTTGTGAAAGAACGTCGTTGTTCTTGCGTGGTCGAGATTTCCAAAATTTCTTCACCGGCAGTTTGGTGAAAATATTAGTTTATTGAGTAGGTAATCCAACCCTCTAGACACACGGCGGGTTGCTTAAGAGGCGAGTTGGCTCAAGCGGCGAGTTGTTACTAAGGCAGTACGGTTTGCTTACCGGCGGTTTTGAATACGCGGCGAGTTGGCTCAAGAGTGGTCGAGTTGTAATACGCAGCGTTTTGCTAACGGCGGTTTGAACAGGTATCAGTGGGTGTGAATATTTCAAATAACAAATTTTCTAAATGAAACTCTGGCGGTTGAAAACTCTACTGCGGATTGATCAATTAAATCTTCGCGTTCGGGTTGCTTGAACTCTTCCGGGCGGGTTATTTGGCACGAGTTGAATTCGGCGAGTTGGGCCTTAAAATTACACCGCGTGTTATCTTAAATATCTTCGCGGCGGGTTGGGGCTTGGCAGCGAGTTTATTCGGCGAGTTTTCCCTAAGATTTCACCAGCGAGTTGTCCTAATTCCAGCCGGAGGGTTGCTTATTTCTTTACAGAGGTTTGATTGCTCTTGGCGCGAGATAAGGCTTCTGTCTTCGAAATTTGAAATATTTCAAACTCGGTATTAAATATCACAAAACAAAACACGATGGGGGGGGGGGGGATAGTTAACCTCACCACCTTTAACGTACACCTCCAATCATTGATCGATCAAAACATATCTATCATAATAATACAAGATGTCTAGTATGCAAGAAGACATCCAGAGTGCAGTTTCTGATACACCCCACCAATGCTTGATAGAACACTCCACTATTGAATCTTGTCAACACGTATACTCTGTACTGTCTAGGAAAAGATAATGGAGAGAATATTAAGAAAGACCTATAAAATGAAGTACCATTTCAGATGGGAATCGGTCTAGATGCGTTATTACTGGAGGAACCGAGGGTGAAGTTCAACACGGTTCAAGTAACTCTAGCTGAGATTGTCCTTAAAGACCTGTCGCTGAAGAAAAGGAAAGTGTGTATAAAGTCTGACTTCGTGCAACAAATATCCATACTTCAGGGTATAAACCAAAAGACATCTACTCACTCAACAGATCACTATACTGAAGCTAAAGACATTTGGGAACATGTTAAGATGAATCTGGAGGGTTTTGAGTTAACAAAGGATTTACAGGGAATCTCAGATATACGTATGAATTTGAACACTTCCGTCAAATCAAAGGAGAAACCATTCAAGGATACTATGTTAGGTTTACAATAGCACATTAATGCCAATGAGAAACATCCAAAATGACCATGTCCAGAGTATGGCAGCTCAACTCTAAGTTTGTGAACAACATGCTGCCTGATTGGAGTAAGATCATAACTGAAGTCAAACATAGACAGAAGGTTAGAAAGAGTCAAACTGAGATCATTGTATCCTACTTAAAGCAACAAGAGCGTGCATGCTAATAGAACAGAAATAATATGGAAAAGATTCGGTCAACCAAATAATGATCCATTGGCCTATGGTCGGACCTGCCTCAGTTAGGGGGGCAGTATCCAGCACAATCATCCAAGTCTCCTCAATCCTCAACAGAGCCATATCCTTCTGATAACTTTCAACTGGACTCAGGGAGTTTCATCAATAGAAAACTTGATTGAAAGTTTATCCAACACACTTGCCCTTCTCACTCAATCGTACAAATCACATCTACCTCAAACTAACCATCACTTAGAGCTTCGTTCTAATTCAAGGAAGTGGGGGGGGGGGGGGGGGGGGGTGGGTAAAATATATATAAAAAAAAAAAACAAAGCTATGATTCAAGACTGGCAAAGTTGTTGTTCCAGATGTCCGTGGAAGAAACAGTGCACTAATCAAGAAGAACATTTAATCAAAGAAGACCATTATCCAAAAATAATGTAAAAAAAAAAGAAGCGAAATGGAGTAACGGGAAATGTAGAGCTCAGAACAGAGAAGGCATGATTAAATCCTGTCAAGCGAAACCCAATCAATTGTTAAAATAATTTTCTAACAACTGTAACGGACTAGGGCACATAGTAAAGTGAAAGTCTCATGACCAAAGGCGACTTCCAAGATTCAGACACTTCAAAGGACAAGCTGCTACTAATGGCAAGCCCCAGGAGAGTGGAGCAGAACTGGATTAAGTAACAGTCGTTGTTTCTTGCAGGGAACAGGATACCACGTTGATGATTGATGTGGATGATGTCACAGAGAATGATTTGGCACTCAAGTGTGACGATATTTTTGAAGCTGATGAAATGTGATGGCAATTCGACTCAGATGTTGATGAGGTCCCACTCACAAACCATGTTCATGGCAAATCTCATATCTGAAGATCCAATCTACGATGAAGCCTGCATCAGACGACTCGAATAAATCCATTTGAGGAACAAGATCAAGATGCCTTTGAAGATAATATGGAGTTGATTTTAACATTTAATGAACACGAGATGCAAAACGATGTACAACACAACTACGTTGTTGACTCTGATGCTGACTATACGAGTGATAGTAATATTATTCCGTATGATCAGTATGTGGAAGACAACGAAGAACATGTTGTACAATGTAATGCATCTTCTGTACGAAATGATGCACTAATGTCAATTTTTGATGAAATGCATGAACAGGGTGTACAAAGTAGATTAGCAAATAAGTCACACATGGTAGTTAATGACTCAGTGACCTCTGAACTTGCGAGATATAAGGAACTGGTCGGGGAGTATGAAAAACGGGCAAAGTTTGAATTAACTGATAGAGAACGAAAAATTGATGAACAAATGAGAATAATTATCTCAGACCGAAATCGAAAGGAAACGTCATTAAAATCTGAACTTCATTCAGCACAAATACTCCTTAGTTCAACAGTTGGACCAAATAATAATCAAAGAAGAAGAATAACACTCATTGAAAAAGTATGTTTAAACAAAAGAGATAAAATCCATGAAGAAATTTTTAGACATAAAGAAGCTAAAAGATAAGATTGAAGATAAATTATACAAACAGGGTCAGTCTGTTCAACCCCCCGGTTCACATTTGTGTCAACCAAATCATTTTATGATGAAAAGCACAAGGTATTAAATAAAAAATGCAATAGGCCTTAACCAAACAATCTCTAATGTCTCACCCGTGCAAAGCAAGTTCAACCTGGCCCACATAATGTCAGGTATTAGTCATGTCGCAATCATGTACCCCTGTTGTACCATACTCAAGGAGACTCGTGAGATATCTTAGATAACTAGGAAAATAAAGGCTTAAAGAAAATAAAAGCCACTCTATGAGTGGTAAAAATAAAGTTATGATGTATGTGGCGGAATAAGATGTGGGATGCAACGTTGAATTGGTATCAAGGCCAGAATGGTGTATGTACCCACACCCCCCCCCCGAGTTACCACGAAGGAGAACTATCTGTCAAACCTTTGTTCTCCAAAGAAATCGACCCCCAAACAATATTTTGGTCCATAAGATGACAACTAACAGAAAAAGGCGAGACCTTAGCTCAGAAACCAATTTCCAGCAATTGACAGTGTATCCACCCATACTCCTGTCAAGCTTGTCCCCAGAATTCTTCCAACTAAAATTCAGGTGAGAAATTAATCTTTATGTACACACACAACTTTTTAACGGAATTTAACAAAACTGCAAAACTAGAATCACACCATTCAGGTCTTACAAGGGGGATATAGTTTATGAGTAAAACAAAAAGATGTTACCTGATCACTGAAATTATTCCATTTTTCAAAACTCTTACAGAACACTATGTTGGAGTTCAAAAAGTCCCACTATTAAAGAGGTTAATAGATTGGAAGAAAATTTTTGAACAAATGAAAAACGAAGTGGACGAATAAATACTGTTAGATCAAGCAATGTGCCTGAAATTGAAAAAAAAACCTTTCTCATTGAAAATGAGAATTCTGATTGTTAATTGCTATGTCCCGACTCAACTGCTGTATAGATGTTGGAAAAATCACATTGTCCTAGATCTATGAAACTGACATGTCTAAAGTTCATGATGAGATCAAAACTTATTTCAAAACTTGAAAGGAATTCCTAAATTTTGCAATAAAGATATCAACATCATTCAAGAAAGTTTTGATAATAAAAAAATCACAAAGCATCACAGGAAGCTCCAGATTTAACTCATTTTTAAAATTAAACAAGAATCCAGAACATCAGATTAAAGAAAAAGATAACTGATTCGACACTTGAAAGATCAAGTTCGCCTAGTGTGAATGACATAATCGTGAGGTCCTCGATGAAAAAAAAATGAAAAATGATGTAGATTCACTGCTCTTAATGAAGCAAAATGATAGCGATAGAGTAGAACTGAAAAGGTCAAACAAACATTACAGGATATTGTATGATTCAATAAAGATTAAATCGCTGCTCACACAAGTGAAAAGACATTTAGCATGTTGAATGAGATAGAGATTCTCAAAGCTCAATTGCGAAGCAAAGAGCATTGTTTAACTAGTTTTGACTATGTCAAATCAAAAGATCTTGCTCCCTGGGCATAGTATGCATTACGTTAAACCCATCCCTCATCCCCTTAAAAACAAAGGAGTGCTCATTTAAAACTATATCAGCCATCTTAAGGAAGTATAGCAACGTCATGGGAGATTGTAGAGGAAGCAAGAAATATAGTAAAACCACTGATATTTCACTTAACTAAGCTTGCCGATACACTAAGTTATCTCAGGAATTATTAGAAAGTGTGATTGGCACTTGCCCAAAAAGTTTCAATGAAAGAATAACAAGGCTCCCCTCAACCCCTGATACTAGTAAAAGCAAGTTACGTTTATGATAAAACCAGAGAACTTCTTCTAGTAAAGGCACAGAAACACACATTGCACCAAGAGTTTCAACTGACTAATATCCCTGTGCTTCCCTCTACATGAGTAAACCGTATTTCCACTGAAGCAATGCGGGTCAAAGCCTAGAACAATACAAAGAAAAATAGGATCCTGGCCTGCTAAGAAGGAGAATAATAATGGAAGTAGAAGATACGCCTTAGGACAATAAGTCAGTTAGGACGAAAGTGAATCGAGTTGAGTCAAGCATTAGCCTAAGCGTGTTTTTGTAATAAATTCCGAAACTGAATCTGTAAACCCTGCAAGTCATGGAATTGTGTTGCTAATATCTTTGAATTCGTTAATGCATACCCCCACCGTTAGAATGTCTTGAATAAAGAGAAACAGATCTGGAAACCAAAAGGCAAACTGTTATAACAGTTTCAACAAGACCAACCAGATCTGGAAACCAACAAGCATAAACTGTCTGATATAGCATTTTGAACAAGACACAAGCAGATCTGTTGAAACCAAAAGGCAACTGTCCTGATACCATGTTTGTCCAAGACCCTAGCGTTTGGAAAGCTACGGGAAAACTATTTGCAGATATTGGTTATCAATGGAGACCCACAGGAAAGAAACTCACCTTAGGAAAACTTGATTGTGGTTCTCAATGGAGACCCACAGGTAAAAAAATATTGCCCTAGTGGTAAACTATGCCATTTACTAAGTCTTTCTGAGAAATTTTCAACTCTATCTGCTAACCAACATGTCCCCAACCAAAATTGGGGAATAAAATTCCAAACTCTCCAAACTCGACTGTTTTCAAATGCAGGTCGTACAGGTCATGCTTTGGTATCTGGACTCAGGCTGTTCAAAACATATGACGGGAAATCGTTCAAAGCTCATGAATTTTGTGAAAAGAATCATCGGGATCAGTCAGATTCGGAATGATCACTTAGGAGCTATCATGGTTATGGAGATTAAGTTATGGGGACATTGTGATCACAAGAGTGTAGCTACGTGGGAGGACTTATGACACAATCTGTTCTCTGTAGGGCAATTTTGTGATTACTGATCTTGAAGTGGCATTCCCGAAGGCATACTTGATTTGTTCGTGATCTAATGGTACTGATATTCCTTAAAGTTATACTGGCACCAATTTGTAATCACGATATCGATTGATGAAATGATTAAGTCTTCTCCGAAATGCTTGTTGTCCAAAGCAACCTAGACCAAATCATGGTTGTGGCATCGTCGTATTAAACCATTAAACTTCGCACTATAAATGATCCTTGACTCGAAAAGATCTGGTTAGAGGCCTACCCAGATTGAAGTTTGAAAAGGATCATCTTTGCTCAGCCTGTCAACTTGGAAAAAGCAAGAAGTTCTCCCACCGGCCAAAATCTGAAAATACAAATATGGAAGTTCTTCATACCCTTCACATGGATCTGTGTGGTCCAATGAGAGTCCAGAGTATTAAAGGAAAGAAATACATCTTAGTCATCGTGGATGACTATTCAAGATTCACATGGGTAAAGTTCTTGAGTTCAAAGGATGAAACTCCAGAGTTTGTCACCAACTTTCTTAAGCAAATACAGGTTGGCCTCAACAAAACAGTCAGATTCATCCGCACAGATAACGGAACGGAATTCGTCAACCTAGTTATGTCTGAATACTATGAAAGTGTGGGCATATTTCATCAAAAGTCTATTCCGAGAACTCCTCAACAAAACGGCGTTGTTGAAAGACGTAATCGTACACTGGTGGAAGCAGCACGTACAATGATGATATTCTCGAAAGCTCCCATGTTTCTATGGGCAGAAGCTGTAGCCACTGCTTGTTACACCCAGAACCGATCACTAATTCATACTCGTCATAACAAAACCCCTTATGAGCTTGTGCATGATAAGAAGCCTGATCTTACATTCTTCCGAGTATTTGGTGCTCTGTGCTATCCTACAAATGATAGCGAAAATCTAGGAAAATTTCAAGCCAAAGCTGACATTGGGATTTTCGTTGGGTATGCTCCTAGCAGGAAGGGCTATAGAATCTACAACAAGAGAACTCGTCGATTAATGGAAACAATTCACGTCACATTCGATGAGATGCATCAGTCAATGGCTCCTGCACGCATGAGTTCAGCACCTGAGCCTTTCGTCCTGTCCCCTGGACAACTCAAATCAGGGCTCGCTCCAACCGATAAAGAGCTGGAGATGTTATTTCAACCAATGTTTGATGAACACCTTGAACAATCTCGAGTCAATGAACCAGTATCTTCTGCTACTGAAATTAACGCTCAAGTTGTTCCACCGGGTACATCTTTGTCTACAACAATTGCTCAAGATGCACCGTCAACAAGTGCTTCATCGTCAACATCCGATATTCATCTTCCAGTCCAACATCAAGAAATTGCAGAAGAACCCATTCACGAAGACACCCCAATCATTCACGATATTCTTCATCCTTCACATAACCTTGTAACTGGAGATCCAGGTTCGGCACAATCATCATCTGGGAATGTTAGTTCAGCAGAACCTATCCAAGTTAATAACCCACCAGATCATCTCAGAAGATGGACCAAAGATCATCCTCTGGATAACATCGTTGGCAATCCCTCTCGTCCTGTATCTACCAGAAAACAGTTAGCATCCGATGCTTTGTGGTGCTGTTTCCATACTGAACTGTCCAAAGTCGAACCCAAGAACTTCAAAATGGCCGTGATAGAAGACTGCTGGTTTCAAGCCATGCAAGATGAAATTCACGAATTTGATCGACTTGAAGTATGGGAATTAGTACCTCGCCCAATCTATGTTATGGTTATCGCTCTCAAGTGGATCTACAAAGTGAAGCTTGATGAATATGGTGATGTACTGAAAAACAAAGCTCGGTTAGTTGCAAAGGGATATCGTCAGGAGGAAGGTATTGATTTTGAAGAATCGTTTGCTCCAGTTGCACGGATAGAGGCCATCAGAATATTCATTGCCAATGCGGCAACCAAGAACATGATCATCTACCAGATGGATGTCAAAACTGCTTTTCTGAATGGTGATCTTCAAGAAGAAGTCTTTGTCAGTCAACCTGAAGGATTTGAAGACCAGGAAAACCCTACTCACGTCTATCGTCTGAAGAAAGCTCTTTATGGGCTAAAGCAGGCACCAAGGGCGTGGTATGACACCCTCTCAAAGTTCCTGTTGGCCAACAATTTCTTCAAGGGTGCCGTGGATCCAACGCTATTCACACGCAAATCAGGCAAACATATTCTACTTGTTCAAATATACGTAGATGACATCATTTTTGCCTCAACAGATCATAATGCGTGTAACAAATTTTCAAACGAGATGAGCTCCAAATTTCAGATGTCGATGATGGGACAAATGTCATTTTTCTTAGGACTACAAGTTTCTCAAAGTCCCGGAGGCATCTTTATTAACCAAGCGAAATATGCTCTCGAAACCTTAAAGAAATATGGAATGGATCTCTCTGACCCTGTCGATACACCAATGGTGGATCGATTGAAACTGGACGAGGATCTCATAGGGATTCCAGTTGACCAAACTCGATTTAGAGGAATGGTTGGCTCCCTAATGTACCTTACAGCCAGTAGACCCGACCTTGTATTCGCTGTTTGCATGTGTGCTAGATATCAGGCTAAGCCTACCAAAAAGCACTTTGAAGCTATCAAACGTGTCTTTCGGTACTTGAAAGGAACCATTAACATGGGTCTTTGGTATCCGAAAGACAACGCCATGTCACTAACAGCTTATGCAGATGCGGATCATGCGGGATGTCAAGATTCAAGAAGAAGTACGTCGGGAAGTGCTCAGTTTCTTGGAGATAGATTGGTTAGCTGGTCATCAAAGAAACAACGAAGCACGGCAATATCAACTACAGAGGCTGAATACATCGCCATGTCTGGATGTTGTGCTCAAATCCTTTGGATGCGATCACAGCTCAAAGACTACGGATTTGACTTCAATAAAATTCCTCTGTACTGTGATAACAAAAGTGCTATTGCTCTTTGCTGTAACAACGTCCAGCACTCTCGCTCTAAACACATTGACATACGGCACCACTTCATCCGAGAGCAAGTGGAAAATAGAGTGGTTGAACTCTACTTCGTGGAAACGAATTATCAACTTGCAGACATCCTCACCAAAGCATTACCAAGAGAACGGTTCGAATTTCTTCTTCCACGCCTAGGCATGAAGAGTTTGACCCCTGAAACTCTCAAACGTCTTCAAGAATGAGAGGATGAGTAAACCAAATGCCTTTGAGTATTCTTTGTTCATAGTTAAAAAATTAAAAAAAAAATTTTAATTATTATAATAATATTAATATATGTTTAATATTTAAGTCTAATAAAATACTTAGGAAATATTTTAAGTCATTTGGAATTACTAAAAGGCTTGCAATTACTTCAAATTGCAACCCGGTTTAATGTCTGGGCATGGATTACTTTATATCCATGCGTTATGGGAGTAGAGTAATACAATGGTAATGGGGGAGTTGTTCGCCTGATCTTTTCATCTCAATCAACGACTACATCTCTTTCAATAGAAATCGGGTCGTTGTTTGAGGGGGAGAGTGAATGTGAAAAAATCTAAGGGGTTATAAAAGACTGTGGGTTGCTATAAAAGTCTAATCTTAGATGGTTGTTGTATTCTAATGGGTTAATATTTGAAGGGGAGTTAATTAATTTTAACTCAAAAGGTCCAAAGTTATCTATTGTTGTAATGTTTAGGGTGTAAAAAGCATTTGCTCTTTGTTTCCTAGCCTTATTAACCAATAGGGACTAAGTTGGCCAATTGCCTAATCTTAGTAATGCCTTAGAAATACTTAAAACAAGAAATAAAAGAAGATGGAAACCAAAGGGACCAAATCTGCCAAGTATGTAACTTAGGAGTATAAATAGGCGGCGAGTTGCCATTTGGTCAAAAGTTACAAAATCCGGTCAAAGAAAAAAAACACACACACACACTCACGCAACTCGCCGCCAAGAACGATTTCTCAAATCGCCGATTTTCAGTGTTTCTTGCAAAGGTAATCTTCGAACCTTAATCTATATCACTTATTTAGTGTGTATTTCAAAGGAATCGATCGAAATCACATCAAAAGGGGTAGAAAAATAGATCTAGGGTCGTTTTTAGATGTAAATGCCAATTTAGTGTTGTAAGATGTGCGTTAAATGCTGGGAATCATTCATTAGGTATATATGAATAGGTTTTGATGTGTGGTTTTATATCTCAAACATTAATGAATAAGTTGCCCTTGATTCTTACCGGCGAGTTGCGTGTTTTTCTTAACGGCGAGTTGGTTAATTTTTATTATTTATTAATGAATTACTCAACCCGCTGGTTGCTTTAACGGCGGGTTGACATACCAGCGGGTTGCCTAAAAACAGCGGGTTGCCTAAAAACAGCGGGTTGCCTAAAAACAGCGGGTTGCCTAAAAACAGCGGGTTGCCTAAAAACAGCGGGTTGCTTAAGCGGCGGGTTGCCAACAGCGGGTTGCTTAAAACGGCGGTTTGACAACAGCGAGTTGTCATACGGCGGGTTGACAACAGCGAGTTGCCTAACGGCGGGTTGACAACAGCGAGTTACCTAAACAGCGGGTTGCCTTATGGCGGGTTGTCTAACAGCGGGTTGTCTAAACAGCGGGTTGCCATATTTTTCTATTATTCTAATCCAACAGGTAAACCGCCGTCTCTCGGCGGTTTGGTCGAATATTTTATATATTCGCGGCGGTTTGCTCAATTCTCCTAACGGCCTTTTCAATGTTTTCAAATATGGCAGCGGTTTTGGTCAATATTAGTTTAATAATCTAATTGCGGTTGGGGTTGAGCCTTTCATCATGGCGGTTTGTTCATTCCTCCTCACGGGGCGTTGGCATTTGCCTTTATGGCGGTTGGGTAATTTTCATACCAATTTGGACCATTAATCCCGATAATCTTTTAAAGGCCCTCTCCACATGACCCAATTACTATTTATTACCTTTTCATGGGTTTGATAATATGTAATAGTATTGTTGACCTCTGTAATCGTGGCCTATATTGTTGCATTTTTCTAAAAGCGTGATGAATCTACCTTAATCAGTCGAAGATGTCATGTTCAATGTCACCTTCCTCTTAACTATCGTTTCTCTTGCCATGCCTCGTTTCCTTTGTATAATTACTCTTATGCAGAAACGATGGCCCAGGCAATATATTCCCGCTCAAGCACCAGCAAGAACTGATGAGCAGATTGTACCTCGCTCTTAATGGTTACAAATCGGGAAAAGCAATCTTCTTTTTGATGCTCAAAAGATACAGAAGAACCTCATCTTTCAGATATCTGTGGACATCTTGCGGAACACCAACTTCTTCAGAGCATTCTCTGTCTCTGCTAGTGTTCCTGCCGTCTAATACTTGCAGTTTGGAACTCTATGAGGTATGAATAGAGGATGCACTGGGGTATATTGCTGTCAATGTGGATGAACAATGGTTCATTCTAGTGCTTCGATCTTTTTAGAAAAGGCCTTAGATGTTACTCCTGTCTACCAGCTCACCTCATTTTGAGGTACCCATCTGTATGGTGACCGTGTGATGATTTTGTATATTCAGTGGTAGGTACCTGAACCTGTAGAATTTATCTCCAATATACGTGTGAATTATGTATATCAGCCATGGAGAGCAATTGTAACGTTGATTAACCAGTGCTTAACCAGAAAGACATCTAGGAGTGACAAACCAAGACACCCAGTGCTACAAATGTTGTGGGGCATTGTCACTCAAACTAATGTTGACCATGTAGAACTGTTATGGAGATGTTTACACAAGGGATTCAGGACATTCTGTCTCACACAAGGCAGTCATAAAAGCCAGTCTGAAAGACCCTAAGAAGAAAGCAGTTCCTCTCCTCATTCCTTACGGGCAGTTTACTAAGATGATTATCTACTATCTGGGGAGCACCAGTGATGTACATAAAAGACCTGAGTCTCCTTGTCATCTTCTAGGAGATGACTTTCTGCTAGGTAATCTTAAGTTTATCTCAAAAGGTGAAACAAGTAAAGTGTTTAGAATGGCGATTCCCAAACAATTGATTACTCAAGCCATTCAACAATCTTCGTACTATCCAAAGTATCTGGAAATGGTTGCTAAGAATACGAAGAAAACACCAAGATAAAGGCAAGCAAGGCAACCTGAACCTTGCTGCCAACAAAGTGTGCTCCCACCCAACGAAGCCCATAACTACTTACTCCTGTTTTTAATACCAAACCAAGCCACCTTAATCCAAAAACCATAAGTCTCCAACAATAGAAACCCTTCTAAGCGTAAGCTTCCACAGAAGTTAGAAAGGAAAGCCTTCTTCCAACTTGTTGATGTAGATGATGTAAGCTTCAACAAGAATATGTTCTCATAGAGAAAGGTGATGATCCTGCTTCTAAAAACTGGCCCAGATGTTGAGTTTGTAAGAGCATTAGAAAAAAGGAGAGTGTGAGGTACGATGCTGACTTTGAAACGGCAAATTAAAAGTCTTAGCTGGATCCTTCTTTTCTGCCAAAAAGGTACGGCACCTGTTGGAGGAGTAGTGATCAGGGATCCAGTATTTGAAACAACTACTAATACTTACCTGAATAGTAGTGGGCAGGTAAGGTATTGTAACGTGACAAAAGAACAAAAGTAGCGATTCCCCTGATTCGATCTGTCAAAGAAGAAACTATACTATGGATCTGTTTACCTTGTTAGGCGTGATCAAACACCTCATGATTCGACAACTAGGACCCTATTTCTCAAACCTGAAGATGATTACATCAGAGAAAGTGGTCAGGAATTCTTCATCAACAACTGATTCGAACGAAAAGAATGGTGAAAACAAAAAGCTGTCTGCTCTAAAATTGCTAACAAGGAACAAGGTGAGTACTTACGTCCACAGGTAGTGACATCAGGAGTAGGGATATATGTTCATACAGAGACCAGGCTGGATCAGACCGTGGGAAAATTCACATGAGGTCTGGCTGGGACAAGAACCTGAGCCCATGCAAGAAGAGGGGCAGGGGAAGGGGGGGTAGAAAAAAAAAAAAAAAAAAAAAAGGGTAAAAAAAAAAAAAAAAAAAAAAAAAAAAAAAAAAAAAAAAATAGGACCAGACTGGATCAGACTCTGGAAAAGTACATGTGTCTCTTGCTGGACTAAACCCTGAGCACATGGATGAAGAATTCCTTGCTACAGCCTATCCAAAGGTTCATGAAACCTGAACTCATAACTGACGAACGTGTCATCGTAGAGAATCCAGGAGAGTCATTTCTGGTTCTATGTCGTCCATGAAAGAAATCTAGAAGACATGATAACTTTTGGGATCCTATTTCTTTATGACAAACCAATCCGAAAGATGATCAGGAGAAATCTAAAAGTTGTAGATGAGTCTGATTCACACATACCTATCCAAGTCATCAAACCTTCACGTCAACTCCTCTAGTGATCGCTCCCGTCATTGATTTCTCATCTCCTAAACCGTCTTCACAAGTCATACCTCCACCAATCAATACAGAAGCTACAACTATCACCACATCTCTCCCAGAGATCACTCCATTCATCGCCCTTCAGCTAAGAGTGGCAAAATTAGAGCAAGATATGTCTGAAGTACAAGGAGACTGATCACTCTGCTGCTACTTTGGCTTCTATTAAATCCTAAGTTCCATACAGTGTTGGACAAGTATCTAGGATCAAAACTTTGATGATGCTTCCTTAGGGTTTCTTGAAGACACACGCAGATTTAAATTGAGAAATTCTCTGTGCTGCCCTCTTGTTTGGGATGAACCGGAGTTCTTCATGAAATCAATTATCTAAAAAGAGTCTGAAAGGATTATCAGAATCAAAAGGGAACAAGGTGAGATAGGAACAGATTCAACGTATTATACCATCAGGTCCACTGATAAAGTTGCACTTGAAGATATTTGATCTAAAGAGTGTTCTTTCATACACATGAAATAAGAACAGACTGCAAACACAGAAATCCTTGTCAACACTTCCATCTATACCATGCTCTGATGGAAAGCGTTAAATGCAGATGACGATGCCATAGATAAGGAGGTTTTTAAAAGACAGGGTTAAAGACCACAAACGAAAGCAATGATGTGATTGATGATGAAGACGATGTTGATGATGAAGCCCTTCAGCGGATCACAACCAGGGTAAGTCGCAAAAAGGAGAAGACACGATTCAGGTGCTTCTGCGTCAGCTCAACCTCCTCCTAAAGATTCTGATGCATCTGCATCCAAACAACATCCAACTCTTACCTCAACTGGCTGGCAAATCACTAACACAAGAGATGTTGTTATTGACTCTTTGATGCACAACTCTGAATCAGAATCTGGACATTCTGAACATTCCTCTGATGATGTTTCAAAACAAGATGAAGGGCATATCTCAGATCTAGAGGACACTGATAACACTCATATTCCCAGGTACAAGGCTGCTACATGGTTTTTTAACCGAATACTAAGTAAGATGAGAAGACCAGCTACACCTGAACTAGGATAGACCATTCCCGATTTGATTTCCCTGAAACCAGAGAAAACAGGGCAAATGCATATGCCACATTTTTTCGTATCAAGTTCCCCGTAGAAAACAAGCTTCAGAGGGAAATGTATGATATAGGTCATTCATCAAAATGGTTCTGCAGTGACGATCAGGAAAGAAGAAGCTCATGCCAAAGCCTGATTTGGAAGGTCAGCTTTCACCTTGTTAAAGCCTTTACAAGATCATCGTCTTTCTTTAATTTCAAATGGATGAATGCCATAAGCTGATGACGAATAAGTTGATTGGTTAATCCTCGAGGGTCATCCTATCTGCGTATATATTGAACCTCTGCCCTTAGGAGGTCCACCCAGGTCAGGATAAACTATTCCACCACAATTTTCTCAATAAGGATCTGGAATACCTTCTGACAGGTGACAAAGAACAAAAAACTGCCTTATCCATATCAAAGCTCAAAGCCTCTCCTTACCTATACTTTGGACTAGAAGAATTAGTTACGTCTTTATGGTTAAAAGTGAACGGGATTATGACAAATCAGGGCAGCTCGACTGGTTCACACCTGGTGGTTCAGAAAAGAAGAAAGGAATTTTACATCAACAAACACAGTGAGCCCTCAGATCGTGAAGCAGTCAGATCCCAGATGCGAATTCTCAGTGTGATCCGTGTCAAGACTTTCAAAAAATACGGATACAACTACTTGAGAGAGATAATTCTTCGCCGAGCTGACTACAAAGAGTACAAGATCTCGAAAAAGGATTTTAAAAACCTTCATCCAAATGATTTTGAAGATCTGTATCTATCGATATTTCAGGACAAAAACTCAACCATCTGTCTAAAATCGCACAAGATCTCATTATACACACCAGCAGTCAACATGTGGATCAGAAACCTGGTCATCAGGAATCGTGTGGGAGACTTGCAGCTCAGAATTGAGAGCTATCAAACAAAGCTCAACCTCGAACGTCCTAATTGGGATGCAACTGACTATTTCTTCAAAGAAGATTATACGATTGTCCCTAAGCCAAGAGCCGTTATCTACAGAGACAGAAATGTTTCAGTGAAAGTTGATGAGGTGAAATAAGATACACAAGTTTAGTATTGGGGACATTGACAAGGAGTTCATGGAAAAGCTGGAGCAATGGTTAAAGACATTTTATCCTGTTCGAGTACAATAAGGGCATGGAGACTAGGAAATGGTCAGAGGATGACAAGAGGAGGAGCAAAGACATCCATCTCAGCGGATCAAGGAAAAGACTACAGATCAGGAGGATCTTTCAAAGTCTGGAAAGCTTTGTTGGAGGAAGAATAAGAGATATTGACTACAGGTTGATCAACAGAACAACGTGACGACATCGTCGTTACAATAAAAAGGTCAATATTTTCTCATTTGTGAATAATATATCTTGTACATTTAGTAATGTAGTAAATCTTTTTGATGATTAGGTGTAGGATATAAATTTTATATCCGTCAAGGATTGAGGGGGAGCAGTTATATGTTTCTTACACGACTTGGGAATTATGGCTACACTTTTCTCCCAAGTTTTATAACATATTTAAATCAATTGATATCCAAAATGTCAAAGGGTTAAAAAATTTTGATAAGGGGAGAAAATGTGATTAAAATAAGTATATAATCGTGATTTTTAGGACTCATGTATATACTCCGCCCAAACGTGCTAAACAATTTCGAATAACGATAGTACATTTAAGAGGGGAGTGTTTCTGAAAAAATCAAAAAATGATCGAGGTACTAAACGCTTTGATATTTATATCATAAGTACCTTAATTGAATTTTCAATTGGTTTTATGGAAAGGAGAACTGTACCAAAAGACCGACCATGTATTTACTGTTATCGAAGTTATAAGGATGGTAAGGTTAGGTACTCGTTCCCATGATCCTGCCATAACCGGAGGGAATTAACCTATGGACAACTCCACTAGGTAGTGTAGATCAGTCCTTTAGGGCTGACATATAAAGGGTGTAAATGTAAAAATAAGGAATTAGTTACGACTGAGATAGAGCTAGACTAGAACAAAAAAAAATATAAAATAAAAAACCAACAAAGGTTTTGTCATGAAGTCATCAGGTAAGCACTGAAGGAGTGGTTGAAGATGAAAAGAAATGAAGGATAAAAAGGTAAAGAAGAAAAGCCCTCATACACTAGGCAGAAAATGGGTCAATACATATGCTGCCAGAATCACTAAGATGATTGCTGACATTGAAGATCGACATCATGGACCCAGTGATGCAATGCACAACCCTCCCTGTCCACTTAGAAACTCTCAAAAGATTTGTGTTTCATTTCTCACGGAGACTAAACACGTTATCTATTGACTTTCTTACTCCAAGTTAGTTGATATTGAACAGGTGGCAGTCAGCTCCAGCCTCCAATCACTAGAACCAAAACGCACTATGAGTTCTAGAGCCCAGAGATAGTCATAATCTCGTTAATGAGTAGGTCACATATCCAATTCTCTTAACTTTCACACCTGTGGAAACAAGTCTATCTAAGAGTCCTTACGCATTATCCTTGTGATATTACCAGAACATCCGAGTGAAATGAAAGGGTTTTTTCAGCAATGAAGATGGAAATCCTGCTTGATCCAACCATCAAACAAAGCTCTTGGTAGGTGAAATTGGGCGTTCTACAAGAATCAATTGTGTCAACTGGAAAGAAACGTTGGTGCAATTCTGATGTGAATTCTAACTTGTTCAGTATAAGAATTGCGGTTATTGATCATTTGACAAACATCAAAACTCTCGAAGTGGTTACAATATTATTCTAATAAGAACACTTTAGACTAATTTTTCAAATAATATTTTATCCTTTATTTGCTACTATTTCATTAAGGATAACTTAAAGATGGAGATGGAGATGGAAATTCCCCGTACCTAAGATTGTCAAGTGATATAACCAAAATGCTCAGACAGACCACACTTGTTATGAAGTTATTGAAAGAACTCATAAAGGTGCAAAGGCGCTTCGCAAACTATGATATTGTGGTAGTTCTTCACAATTGGCACAAGATGGCGATCCTTTTTATAAGATTGATGTAAGGATTATGTTTGGGTGATGATCTCAAGAAAGCTCAAGATCACAATCAAAAGGGACAAGTTAAAGATGAATCAAAGATCACTACCCAAATGTACAGATATCAAAGTCTATGAGCTAAAGACTAAAGTGATTAAGTTTAGTATTGTCAAGGGTGACTCCTTAGGGGGAGGATTGATAGATATTAGAAAGACTTGTCACCCGTGTTATTTTACTGTTTATTAAGCTCGTAGTTAATAGTTAATAGTTAGATATTTGGTATTAAACAGAGTAATAATACACGTATAATGTCAAGAAAATATATAAGCCTCTTCCAACTTTAGAAGATGTAAGCTAGTCATTTTTTACTTTACTTATTAAACACATTTTCTCTTACTAGAAAATCTCTCTCATGTGTTTCTCTCTCTAGAAACTAGCCAAGTCCAAGAATCGACCTCGTGTTATGATATATGATATACCACACCTAAGCTTGAAATATCACAAATGATTGCAAATTAGGCAAAACGCAATGAGAGAAAATGAGAGAGAGGTTTGACTGAGGTTTGACTGGATTTGAGAGTTTTGACCAAGTCAAAACGCAATAACCTTTTATACTTAATCACAAGTTTCAGTTAATGGCATATTTGGTCCCTCACTTTCTATACCTAGGAACATCTTTCATCAATTAACAGAGTTGGCCCCTCCTTTTCTTATTTCTTTTCTTTTAAGGTTTAATAGCTACTAAGGGATTGATGAAATTGCATAAGAGGCACAATTGGTCCTTTATATTTTATAAGCCTATGATACAATTAGCAAATAGCACATAAGACCCTATACTTGCCTATAACTGACACATTTGGCCCTTGTTGAGTTAACTCAAGTTTAATCCCCTTTAAACCATAAACCCCTTTAGTATCAACCTATCTCAATGATGTATACAATGTGTTAAAATGCCCGTTAGATGCCATAAATTTGAACAATACTCTCCCCCTCAAACAATGACCCGTTTTCTATTTAAAGAGCTGTAGTCGTTGGATGAGTGTCAAATTTTATGAAATTCAGGTCCGATTGATTTTCAACAATAAGATTAAACCACCATGTGACATCCAAATAATTTTCTGAAGAATCATAGATAGAAAAATTATAAGGATAAAAGAAGACTTCTCTTCCTAATCAAGAAATAATGCACTGAAGCGTACATTAGATCGAGGATGCACGGATATAAAGTAATCCATGCCCGGGAGAACTTAATCACCCGTTGTTAGGAACAGCCGTCTTTTTGGCGACGATCTTTCCTCATTTTGAAAACCGGGTTGCAGTCTGAAATAACTGCAAGCCATTTAGACATGTTTTGAAAAGTTTGAACTTCCGTTCGAGCTTTATTTAAAGGCCTGTGTCATTATTGAATGACATTTCTAGGTCCGTAAATGTTATCGATAAACGAAAGACATGTCTTGGAAAAAAAAATTATATATATTTTCTGATTTTTATGGGTTTTATATTTTTGTATTTTCTTTTTGATGATGAATATGTACATATTTACATAGGATACTTGAAGCAAATACGTTACTCATCCTTATCATCCTGAAGACGTTTGAGTGTCTCTGGCTTCATACTCTTCATGCCAAGCCGCGGGAGAATGAATTCAAATCGTTCTCTAGGCAGTGCCTTAGTGAATATATCTGCCAGTTGATACTCTGTCCTCACGAAATACAACTCAACCACTCCCTTCTCCACTTGTTCTCTGATGAAATGATGTCGGATGTCGATGTGTTTAGACCTGGAGTGCTGGACGTTGTTGCAGCATAGAGCTATGGCACTCTTGTTGTCACAATACAGAGGGATGTGATTGTATGCAAAGCCATAATCCGATAATTGAGACCGCATCCATAGGATTTGGGTATAGCAACCAGACATCGCGATGTATTCAGCCTCTGTAGACGAGATGGACGTGCTAGTTTGTTTCTTTGATGACCAGCTAACTAACTTATCACCAAGGAACTGAGCACTACCAGATGTGCTTCTTCGAGCCCAACACTTGCGTCTTGACAACCATGCATAATTTCGTTTCTGCGTGATGCTTGTTAGTGCCACTGGCGGGTCTTTCGGATACCAAAGACCCATATTTATGGTTCCTTAGAGATACCGAAAGACCCGTTTAACTGCTTCAAGGTGCTTTTTAGTGGGCTTAGATTGATATCTAGCACACATGCACACAGCAAAAACAAGGTCAGGTCTACTGGCTGTGAGATACATCAGGGATCCAATCATACTGCGATATTGGGTCTGGTCAACAGGGATCCCTAAGAGGTCCTCATCCAGTTTTGTTCGCTCCACCATGGGAGTGTCAACAGGGTCACTTTTATGAAGATCAAATTTCTTTAAAATCTCATTAGCATATTTAGATTGATTTATGAAAATGCCTCTAGGATTCTGAGAAATTTGTAAGCCTAAGAAAAAGGATATTTGACCCATCATCGACATTTGAAATTTAGAGCTCATTTCATTAGAAAAACGGTCACAGTCTTTGGGGTCGGTCGAGGCAAATATGATATCATCAACATATATTTGAACATGAAGAGTGTGTTTGCCTGTTTTCGAATGAACAAGGGTTAGGATCGACTACACCCTTAGGAAATCCTTATCTAGAGAACTGTGACAAAGTGTTCTACATGCCACGGTGGTGCCTGGCTTTAACCCGTAAAGAGCTTTCTTCAGGCGGTAGACATGATGTGGACGATCTGGGTCAACGAAGCCTTCTGGTTGGCTCACATAGACTTCTTGAAGCTCGCCATTTGAGAATGCAGTTTTCACATCCATTTGATAAATTGTCATGTTTTTGCTAGCAGCGTTGGCAAGAAATATTCTGATAGCTTCAAGTCTGGCGACCGGGGCGAAGGATTCTTCAAAGTCAATACCTTCTTCTTGATGATATCCTTTTCGCACAAGACCATGCCTTGTTTTTTTAACACGTCACATATCATCAGTTTCACCGTATAAAATCTACTTGAGAGCAATAATCATTGCACAGTCTAGAGGTGGCACTAATTCCCATACGTCCAGTCGATCAAATTCATGGATTTCATCTTGCATGGCTTGAAACCAGCAGTCTTTAGTAACAGCGGATTTGAAGTTTTTTTGTTCGACTTTTGGCGGGTACTGATTGTTAGAAGCACACAGGAATCTGTTGCAGCTTGTTTCTGTGTGTGATACCAGTCAAGAGGGTTCCTAGTAATATTATCAAGGGATGAGTCGGTCCATTTGCGGAGTTCGTTCATGGAGGTGAATTGATTGGGTTGGGTGTAGTAATCGTGGTATCCTCAGAAGATGATGCTATCTGAGTTCGTGTCTGGGCGCTGAACTCTATTAAAAACAATGGTTCGTGCTCAGTTGGAGCAAACGGAATTTACTGCAAAAGAATTGCTAGTTGCAAACACGTGATGTACCAAAGTGATTTGATGATGTCGAGGATGATGGTGAATGAACTGCTGATGGTGCATCGTGATCAAAGGAGATAGATACTGATAGAATGGTTGGAATGGACCGGGGTGGAAACTGCGGGGACATGCGGGCATCTGATGATTCACCCGTTGGAGTTCAAATTATTTCATCAAACAATTGGGTTGAAACAGCAGCTCAAATCTTTATTGGTGGAGGTACATACGGTAATAGCAGGAATGCAGATTAGGTACGAACCTGAAATTTTGGTCAGGGTGTCAAACGGTCTTAGGATTGGTCCTGAACTGGAGTGTATAGGAGACGTTTGCTCAGTCAGCTCATTCGATGTACGTGATTATTGTCCATTATTTGTCGTGTGGATCATTTGTTAGGCACGTAGATTTTGTAACCCTTCCTATTTGGTGCGTAACCAACAAAGAACCCAATGTCTGCTTTAGCTTTCCAATTTGCCAAGATCTTCGCTGTCATTTGTTGGGTAGCAGAGAGCCCAAATATAAGTAGGAAAGAGAGATCAGTTTTTTGTCATGCACTGTTCATATGGGGTTTTGTTGTGAGAAGTATGTATAAGGGGGGATACGGTTTTGGGTGTAACAGGCAGTAGCCACAGCTTCTGCCCAAAGAAACAAGGGAGCCTTGGAGAATATCAGCATTGTCCGAGCAGCTTCAACAAGAGTGCGATTCCTTCGTTCAACAATGCCATTCTGCTGAGGAGTTCTCAGAACGGTCTTCTCGTGGGTAATGCCAACGCTTTCATAGTAATCTGTCAAATTTTTATTAATGAATTCGGTGCCATTATCAGTCCGCACGAACTGGGCAGTTTTGTTGAGACCGACTTGAAGTTGTTTTAAACAGATATGATTAACTCAAATGGGGAGTCTCATCCTTGGATCTCAAAAACTTCACCCATGTAAACCTGGAGTAGTCATCGACTATTACCAAAATGTATTTCTTCCCATTTATACTCTGCACTCTTAGCGGTCCACATAAATCCATGTGAAGGGTGTGTAAAACTTCCGTAATGGTGTTAATCATCTTGGGTTTGTGGGTAGCTTTACTATCTCTTTCAAGTTGGACATGCGAACACAATGATCCTTTTAAACTTCAACAAGGTAATCTCTAACATGATCTTTACGTGCTAGATCATTGAGGGGGAGTTTGACAAAGTTTAAAGTGTAATTTTCAGGCGCGATGCCATAACCAGGATTTGCTTCTTGGAGGCTTTAGAAAGTAAGCAAATGGAGAGGACTCATCATATCTCAACAAAAAATGGTTGTATAGGTTCGTACACGGACTTCTTTAATAAGGTCGACGCCATATCTAAGTCTCAGACGAGAAGCATGTGTGCTTTTGAAGGTTACTTCAAGCATCTGAATCACAAAATTGACCGACAAAGAAAAAGGTTGTGTCCAAGTCCTTCTACATAGTATACCTGAAATTACACTGTCACCAATGACATAATCCCCATATCCCATAATTGCACCAAAATGGTCATTTCCGAATCGAACAGTCCCAATAAACTTTTTCATGAATAATCTCTTTGACCGTGAGCGATCTCCACGTCATTGTTTGAGTGCATAATTTAAGTCAAATACCAAGGTGTACGATTGTACAACCTGCATTTTGAAACTCAAAGGCAAAATTGGAGATTTGGATACATTGGGATCCCAATACAATTGGGGTGTCCGGGTTGGTTACGTGCACGCAAGATTATACGCTACAGGGCCTAGTTTCATGTGGATCAGCTTGCAAACAGTCACTTATGTGCAGTAGACCTAACTAAAGGGCACTGTCTTCCTATCGGAGAAGTCTCCAGTGGCATTCATGGGTTTTGTAGCAAGACCTTAGGTGGAGTTATTCCCTAGTTAGAAGCCAATGATCTCCTAAAAGGTATAGTCTGCCAGTGGGTCGCCATGAATGGCCTGATGGTCGGGTAAACAATTTCCCTGTGGCCTTCCAAACTTGCTTACTTAACTTGCTCACTCGCCACACTTTAGATGGCAGAGGGAATCTTCACACACATCTCAGAATGCACAACACATTGATCATGATTAACAGAAATTAAGCATTTGTTACAAGTTTTGCAAGAAGTATTAGAATTCGAATTAATTACAATACGCTTATAGCTAATACTAGAATCAACACGATTCTTATGTTTCTCATTTGACTTATTCATCCTAGAATGGGCTTCTACTTGTTTCAAGGCACTTATAGCTGGCAGGGTCCTATCTTTCTTTGTATTGCTCCTAGGCTTTGACCTGCTAGCTGCTGAGGTACCTTTTACTCCTGTAGAGGGAATTCCAGGAACGTTAGTCAAATTTATTTTCTGGTGCTCAACTTGTAGTGGTGTGTTATGAGTCGAGGTTTCACATGGTTCAACAAAAGTAACTCGCTTTTTCTTAAGTGAACTGGTAGAGGCATTTTGTTTATCGCGAGGGCCAAAGTCTTTAGGACACGTGCCAATTACATATTCTAACAGCTCTTGAGAGTGTTTAGTGTAACGGCAGCAGATGTGCAAGAGAGGTATCCAATGGTTCTTTCTACTACCTTAGCATCCTTACTATTTCACGGAAGGGTTTTCTACACTTCCTTAAGGCGTTTGATATAGTGTAGATTGCTCTTCCCGATTCTTCTTGAGTCGAGGGGAATTGTTTTTTTCAACATCTATAGCGGTAATCTACAGGAGCAAAACACCTGTAGTGTTTACAATCAGGTATAGTGACACATTGGAATTTCTTTAAGTTGATCCTTAAGGAGCTGGTCGATTTCAGATAACAAAGAGTTGTTCTGGTCAGTGGTTTTGGCACGCGTTATTTTAATTGAATCATACAACTCCTTATAATGTTGCTTAACTTTTGCATTTTCTTCCCTAAATCATTCATTGAGATCGTGAAGGGCAATGAGCTTTGCAGTTAGATCTTTGTTCTGAGAAACTAAAGCCTTAATGTCAAAAGTAGGATTTGTATTACTATTTTTATTTGTTAAGCAAGAGATTTTCTCCTTTAATTCATGAATCGTATTGCCTCAACTTTGAATCTGTTCATTTAGTTTCCCAATCACAAACAGTGAATCAAATGAAGGAGCATCCGAGGATGTCACTGGTTTTTTGTTTCCAAAACGTTCTTTGAGATTTTGATACTTTAATTGTAAGTTGAAGTGTTCAACTTCAAGTTTGGAAAAATGTGTTATCATTGAGTCGTGATCATCATGTTGAATCTTGTTTCTTAGATTAAAATTTTCAGATTCAAGGTCGACAATACGTTTCTGAGAACTAGTGAAAGCATCATGCATGTCATAAAATCTAGACACGTTTAGTACAGAATTCGTTGCAGTATAAAACACATCTTTGGACAAGCATTCAGCTACTAAGTTCTCATTGGTGATGAGAAGGTTTTTCTGTTCAATCTCACCACTCCGTAAGTTTGTCTCATTCTGGTCCACTTCGGCTTCTAAATTTTCAAAAACGGCTTTCATTGCCCTAACTTCAGTGACTAGAGATTTTTAAATTCCTTTAAAATGTTCTTTGAGTAGATTGAAAAATGGAATTACTTCGGTTAAGTAACACCCTTTTTGTTTGTTCAAAACCCATTTCCCTTTCAGTTATGCCCGTTGGTGTGATACGCTTTTTACAAGTTTTCTCAAAATCCCAAAATAGTTGAGTAATTACATACAGACCAATATTTACTTGACTTGTAGTTGGAAGCGTTCTAGGGACCAGATGGGCCGGTGTATTGGGAGGATACACAGTCGCAGGTGGTAGGACAGGCAGGGGTGTTGCATTGGCCTTTAGCTCTTCGGCCTTACGTTTTGCTAGATCTAAGGACCAAAATACTTGCTCAGGTGTCAGTTGAGTCTGAGGGGTGAATGTTGCCATGAAATTTTCTTTTGAGTAGTTAGGAGGCGTAATGTTAACCCTCTTTTCCACACAGGCAGAGTCATTCATTTTCACATGCAGTTTATTCCTAGTAGCTTCAGCTAACTTTAGTTCTTCCTCAGACGATGGAATAATTACCGGCACATGATGAGGCTTAAGAAGTTCATCACCATCATATAGTGCCGGTTGGGCCTTTTTGGCCTGTCTGAGGTAAAAAAGGTTCTGGGCACCTAGTGCAGTTTTAGTCTTTTGGTCATACACCTGAGTAGGATTTAACATCATATGGACAGTTTCAATAGATTGATCTTGTGAGTGTAGCTTATTCTTAAGTTTATAGTTAAGGTGTTTCGGATTGGAAAAATCAGTCAGGAATTTACAATTTCTTCAATTATCTTATTATTTTCCATAGTTGACTTAAGTTGTAACTTGACAGAGTGAAGTTCCTTTTTAAGATTTTCCTCCATTTTATTACGATTTTGAATAAGCATATGCATTTGATCATCCATTCGATGTTCACGTTCAGTCAGTTCAAACTTAGCACGTTGCTCATAAATGGTAACCTGTTCCTTGTAGATCTTAAGTTCAGTGGTTATTGGTTCATGAGGAACGAACGCATCATTAACAGGCGATACACATATACTATTTAGAGTAGAAGATGCACAACTTGGTACAACAGAAATATTACTGACTGACAAATATTGCTCATATGGAATAACATTACTGTTACCCATATGGACACTAGTTGAGTCAATAACATTTAACGGTTGTACTTTTTATGAATCTCATGTTCGTCCTGATTAGAAACACTATGATCAATAAAATCTTCCAGAATATGTACCTCAGATAAGATTGATGCATTAGATGGACCAGCTTGTGGATTTGTTGGCCCGGCTAAGGACAAATTGGCCATGAATATAGACTGAGCAGTCGGTTCATCATCAACATCTAAATCAAAAGCGTCACATTCATCTGCCTAGAAAATATTGTCCTCATTCATAGCTAAGTCTTGGAATGATTGATTATCCACATCTGCATCAAAGGTGTTGGCCTGTTCACCAGCCAGAAAGAGTAGTTCCTCTTCATCCAGAACTACACCATTCTCTTGGGCTTGCATCAGCAGTATCTTGTCCTTGAAATAATCAGAATTCTATGGACGCTTCGGCTGAGTACAGTTCCGTGTAATATATCCAATCCCATTACAATTATAACACTTAACCGGTTTTCCTTGATATGCATTGGCATTCCCAGCTCTATTATGTGCGCCCCCATTGCTTGCAGCACCATTTCCCTAAGCAAAATACCTCTGATTCTTATTCTGATTCTGTCCCCCTTGAACATTCTGAACGACAACCTGACCATCTTGAATGGTTGCTTGATTTTGGGTGTTAGAAGAG
>BQNB010042484.1:5915-43146 GCA_026074375.1 Tanacetum coccineum
AGCAAACGCGTAAAACCCTAAAAATAAATTGTGAATTACATAACGTCGTACAATGACCTAAAACACGAGGTGTTATACGATGAAAGCTTGATGCAGGAAGTGATTTCTTATATGGCTTGTTAGAAACAATGAGAAAGAGAACTATAAAGTATTTGCATGGAGATAAGAAGATTTTCTAAATTTGTGGCGTTTATGTTTCTTGTTTTGTTTGTTAAAGAATAACGCGCATGTTCTAAAGGCCCGTTTGGTATGGAGGGTTTCCTTGGGTGTGGGGTTAGAAACTTATAAACAATTGTTTGGTTACATTTTTGTTGTGCGGGTTTAGGTTACTAACCCAAATACATGGGGCTCTACAAAAGATGGGGTTAAAAGAGGTTTTATGACACAAGTGGGTCTTACATGTTTCTACTCTCACATCTTTTTTTATACTTCATTATTAATATAAAATAAATTTTAATTTATATTTTAATATATTTTTAAATATTATTTTCTCTCTCTTAACTCAAATTCAAATTCAAATCCTAAACCAGATTTAAATCCAAATTCAAATCCTAATCCTAAACCCGTCAATAAACCAAACGGGCCCTAAATTTGCATGTTCTCTTCATATTCATGAAAGAATGTCAACGTATCTTGTGTTTGAGTGAAGAATAAAACAAATTGTAGTAATTGACTTTAATTTTGTCTTTATGTCTCATTAATTGTGAGTATATTCGACTTATATAGAGAATAATTATTTTGTCCATATTAAATGAGCCATGGGCAAAATAGGAAAAGCATACGGCAACAGATATCCGTTTTAAGTTTTTGACAATTTTTGTGGGACATGTATAAATAGAAATTGAGGCCAATAAAAGTGGGACGGAGGGAGTATTATGGAAAGAAGATACATGATAGTATTGGAATTGAAACAAAAAATGGTCGATATCAAATTCGAAATTTAAGAAACCTAACGCTTCGTAAATAGAAATTGGAGACACCTTTCGTTAAGTATAATACTTTAAAATTTAAGTTGATAATTTGAAAACTTGTTGAGGAAGATAAGTAACAAGAGCTTGAGTGAGTACTAAAACATCGTGATTGACATATATTTATAGTAAATGTTCATAAACTATTGAAAATCTTCCATGTATAAATCAAGTTTCAACGCGTTAATAGTCTAAACGAATCATTCACATAAGAGAAGTTATAAAAAATTCCTTAATGTTAGATGCGTTTTAAAGATTCCTTAGGTAAACTAAGGTGCCGTTTGGTTTGTAAATGGGTTTTGGATTTGGTATAGGTTTGAAATAAAAATAGGAGAGAGAAAGATATGATTGTCTATAAAAACTTGTTTGTTTTGTATATTAAAATAAAATAGGTATAAAATATTATATATATTAATTTTATATTAAAATAATGAAAGCATCATATAGTTGTAGTACAAAATATGTAATATATATAATGTTTTGTTTGACTTTTGACTATTTGTTGCGTTGTTTAAGAGAAATCAGGAAAGAAATTTAAACACCCACCATGTTGCCTTTGATTTATAGAAACCTCTCTCTATGGGTTTTCCCATAGTCATTGACTCAAAACAAACTAATTTTATGATATTCATTGCATTACTTGAATACAAACCCCTTCAACCAAACGCGAAATAATTAAATGCATTAGTTTCTACATGTGTTTTTCATGGATGTTTTAACGTGAGAGCAAAATGGTTCATTAGCATACTTACAAAACTTTCTTTGGTGATGTTATTCCCAAAAATAAAAGATTGACCACTAAATGAGATTTCTTTTATACAAAACATTGTCAGTTATTTCTATGAATGTTTCAAAACTCATATTAATTTCGTGGTTTGTCCACATGTCAACGTGAGAGCAAAAGTTATTTTAGTAAATTTTTTATTAAAGTGCTTGAGAAAAAAATGTGTTTTATTAGTTAAAATAGATAGTTCTCAATTTTAAACCTCATGAACACAACCAAACAAATAATTTCTCTTTCAATCCGATTCTATGCCTCCAAACCAAACAGACGATTATAACCATCAAACCAAACACTGCAACCAAACACCCGTATACGGAGAAACTGGGTTTGTTTGAAGGAATCAAACCAACTTCACCAAAACAAAAAAAGCGTAGGATCTTGAAAACCAAGTGACCCCAAGTAAAAAAAAAAATGAACAACAACATAAATGTTCAATCTTTGTTAAACTCATTAAAGCATGGGTTTAAAACCATATCTCATAAATCATTTGGGTTTCAAGTATCATTAGCAGCAAGTAGTGTTTTAAGTGTTGCTGGTTTGTTTTTGGCTTTTAAAGATGAAAACAGTAAAGGAAGAAAGTTGTTGTTGTCTTGGTTGCAATCATCGGATAACGAAGAGTTATCTGAGGAATTGTGTCTTGTTCCTGGTTTGCAGAATCTTGGGAATAATTGTTTCTTAAATGTTGTTTTGCAGGTATTTTTTTTAGATTTTTTTAACTTGTTGATTGTCATAAAAAGGGATTAATTAGATAAATTTGAGTGTTTGGATTCGGTTATTTTGTAAAAATGCAATGACTAGATTAATAAACGGGTAAACGGATGAGGTTTTGCTATTCAGGTTACCCCGAGAGGGCGAGCCTTTTTGACTCAGATGTACATGGCCTCACCGGGTTAATCTCGGGACCGTTTCCAACCTTTTGGTGGCCACCACCACCTAGCGAGGTTTAAACTCTTGAACTCTTGTGAGAAACCAAGGACCTTACCACTAGGCCATTTGGTGTTGGATAAGGGTTGGTAATGACTGGATAAATCCATAATGAAAAAGCTCAATTGCATATATTTTAAGGGTTTTAGGTTAGATATGGGGCTGGCTTGGGAAAGGAAGGGTTTTAGGTTAGCTAAACCACCAGCAAGTTGGCCTAGTGTTCAACACAAGTTCGAACCTGATGTCCTCACAAGTGCGAACCTCACTAGGTAAACATCTTGGGTTGTCAAGGGAAAGGGTGCGGAACAGTCACGGGGATTTACCAGGTTAGGCCATGTAAATCTGTGTCAAATACTCGCCTTCCTCTGTTCATGGTAGTTTATCTCAAATAAGCACTTTGATATACTTAGCTCGAAAACATGCTAATTGAAAACTCTTTATTTGCCCTACAATAAGCAGATAAGCAGCAGAAGCAGTAAGCAGATAAGCAGCCTAAACAAGCAATCCCAAACACCCTTCATATAATTGACCTTTTTTGTTATTGTGAACTACTAATAACATAATTTCACATAGTTGTTATAGTGTACTAATAGGGTTAATAACATTATCACTTACTTTCGCCATTTTGTCTAGTTATCAGTAGAAAAATGTGTTTTTCGTTGTATGTAAGAAATGCATGCTTTTTTTAACTTAGGTTTGCAGGTATTATATATTTTATAAGTTATTAATTGTAAAAAAAGTTATTGGTTTGAATTTTGGAGATTTAGTTTGACATGTATATTTAGGAGCTGTGAGGGTGTCAGGGTAAGCTTGTTTGAACAATGGGTTGATACAGCTAATAAGCACTTTTCAGTTTATGGATTGAGCCAAACAGCTTAGTTTAGCTATTTATTTTATTTGAAAAAGCTTTATTTCATATAAGCTGATAAGTCAATACAAACACTATCTCTTGCATTGTATTTTGTCACCTGCTCACCACATAAGCTCAATAGTGTGTTTCTGTAATCGAGTATAAACTGTTTAATTTAGCTTTCCCAAACACCACCTTATATGGTTTGGGTTTTGTGAAACCTACTGTATATGGTGAGAAAGTCGGAGAACTTTAATTGAATATTGCCTTATATCACTAATACTTGTTTGAACGGAAACCCCAGGACAGGTTATGTATAATCTGCGTTTGGGTTCAACAACGCCCGAAAAACCCCAGCAGCAAGCTACTGTGGTGGGTTATTTCCCCATAATCTGCGTTTGGGTTCATGGTATGAAAAATGTTATGTCTTGGTGTGTTTTGAAATGGTCTAAAACTGTTTTATCATTTATTATAATGAAACGACATTGTTTAGGTAAGTGATTAGATTTATATCACCAGCCCATGAGTTTGACTCCTGTTCGAGACTGAAGCGCTAATATATGGTTTCTGTTCTGGTTTCGACACTTACAAATTTTTGGGTCAGGTTGCATAGGTGTTATGTGATAGTCACATAAACATAAACGTGAAGGTTGAGTTGTGTAATGTGCGGAGTGCCAAGTTCGAGTTATTTACACATATTCCACCTGTTATTTATGATTTTTGGCCTTAGATCATCATCACTTGATGAATGATGTTATTTCTCACGGTCTTTATCAAATTAGGGTGGTCTTGCATTATCCCAGCTTTATTTATATGAAACTTTGTATTATTCGACTAAAAACTTTCATTAAAAACTGGAAATCTCATTAGTCTGGATTACTCGATTTATGTGTTTGAATTGAAAATCTTGATAGGCTTTGGCGAGCTGTTCTTGTTTTCTGACTTCAATACAAAAGATTGTGGATGAATTTGAAGCTGCATCAGATAATGAACAAATTGGGGATATGCCGCTTGCTGTGTCATTGAATGCTCTATTGCAAGGTACCCACAATTTAATAACGTTATTGAACCTTCATCCAACTTACAACTATGTTGTTACTCAACATTGATCTTAAACTGAATTTACCAACCAAATAAAATTCTTTATAATAATTGTTTCTCTAAATTTTTATGTAGAACTATGTATAGTTCGGGATGAAAGCATAGTATTAAGTCCGCGAAAAGTGATGCTCGCAATGGCTGATTATATGCCTAATTTCAATCTAACGAGCCAACAGGTGCGACCATCATGAGTTCATAACAGTCACTTTCACCATGTTTTTCTATAATCTGTTATTTGATATATATGAACATTTGGTCAGGATGCAGAGGAAGCATTAGCACACATGCTGTCTTCGTTAAGAGCAGAATGTTCAGAATATTATGCATCTACTCATGGTACTATAGCTGTTGTAAACGCATTGAGTAACCGTATTCTTACTGCTGAGAGAAGGGTTATCTTTAGTGAGCTACAAAGATGGACTCAAAGCTTTCTTGGCCCGTTTAATGGGATTATTGGAAGCATTTTAACTTGCAAAAGCTGTTCGTTTCAGGTTGAATGGTACTCTTTTTTAGTAATCACTGCTTTCTTCTAACTCTAGCTGCTAACTATATAAGCAGATTATCTGCTTATATATATATTTGTACACGATGTTGAGAAAGAATATCACTGTTAGAAACTTAATCTTGAACTCTATCTATATTGAATTCCTAATTAAGCTAATCCAAATCTTGATATTTCATTATAAAATAGAGCCTAATACTTATCCTGAACAGCAGTTTATCGGTACAAATTATAAATTATAGGTGGCAATTTCAGCCCATCTAAGTGTGAACGGGGCGAAAATGGTAGAATTCAGATATTTTGTTATTTGGTGGCAATTTCACCCCATTTACTGTAATGGATCAAAAGGGTAGAATTTAGTTGTTTGTTTTATATGGAAATAGGTTTAACGGGTCGAAAATGTATTCATAATGCATAAAAAGTTCTCCTAAGTTCTATTTCAAAATTTTATTTATCATTGTAATGATACTATATACATATTCCAGTTACACTTAAACCATTTGAAATATATTAATCCTAAAAATAAATAATAACATATCATTTTGTTTATTAATTTGGCAGATTTCTTTGGATTTTCAATATTTCAATTGCTTGTACCTTTCACCTCCTACATATGCAGGGGGTGGTTCTATCGTATGTAAACTCCTCACTCTCTTTTATCTTCTTGGGTTTTATTTTTATATATGCACAGCTCGAGTGATAAGCAAAATTATCTTTACTATTTTGTAATTGTATGTATCAGATACCAGGGTGCTCTATAGAGGATTGCCTTGAGCGATTTTTTGTTGCAGAACGCCTTGAAAACTACTTTTGCACTCACTGTTGGCATACTACAGCCTTGAGATATTTGTGTCTACTAAATAAAAGTGAGGTGAGTTACCATTAGGCATATCGATCTAATTTTCGCTAGTGATTAACATTCACAGTTTTTATTATGTAGTAGTGGCAAATAGACGTGTGAATCAAACTGTTTCTTTCATCGCAGGTCAAGTTGACCTTGACCTGCCAATATTATTATTTTTCTCTATTTTCGTATATTCTTTGGAAATAGTTAATGTAGTAAATATGGTTCCAAAACACATTCATAATCCTTTCCCTTTTTAGCTAGCTCTTTACTCAGCCTTTTTGAGTTATGATGATAGATTTTCAAGCTTTTTTAAAGAGCCTCATTAATTTCTTAGGCTTAAAGGTTGTACTAAAATGTTATGTGTGCTCAAATTGACAGGCAGATATTGATAAACTTAGAAGTTGTAGCAAGCACGATACTTGTGACTGCAAAAACCTACCATCGCTAGGATCATTACCGTGGTCAAACAACCATTCTCGTACTTATAAACAATTACATATAGCACGTTGTCCGGAGGTAAGTAATTATTCACTCTCAAGCAATTAATAAATGTTTTTGGCATAAAATTCCAATGCACTTATTCATTGTCTTGTTCTAGGTTTGTAAAAGATGACTTTGTGTCCCGTTTGGGTCATTGTAATATGTAACTAACATTTTATACACAAAAAAATTAACATTTTGATAATAAAATCATTATTTTTAAGGCGTGATAATTCTTTTTTTGGCTAAAAAATGACTCAACAACAACATACCCAATTCCGCCGGAGCGGGGTACGGGGGAGGTCGAATGTAGACAGATCCTACCCCTACCCCCGGAAGTAGAGAGACCGCTTCCGAGGGGACCTCCGGCCACAGTAAGTGTGCAGATGAGAGTTGCTTTTGCTTGTATGCTTGTTTGCTTGCTTTTCGTCTTATGTTTCTGTAAATTCCTTGTTCTTGTTTTTGCTAAAAAAATGACTCAGATATACTTAAAAAAGTACAATTACTAAATCATGACAAATGAAAAAGTGCGATTTTACTTTTATGCGAAAAGACCCAATATTTTAATAAACCTCTAAAAAGGTAACACCCAATACCGTCTTCCACAGTGTATGGGGGAGGTTGAGATGTATACAGCCATACCTCTACCTAAGGTAGAGAGGTTGCTTCCGGTTCTACCTAAGGTAGAAAAGGACCTCCGGCCTTGCAAGGAGTGAGGATCGAACCCTTATGAATATGTTGATATTTTAATAAACCTCTATTGGTAATATAATCTTAACCTTTATGAATATGTTGATATGTAGATTTTGTGCCTTAACTTACAACGTGCTTCAGTTAATGTCTTTGGGGAATTCATCAAACTCCAGGTACTAACTTTATTTTGCAAAGAATCATTATAGAATTCGTTTTTCTTCGTTAATTGATAACCAGTGTTTATGTAATTATAGGGTCATATCTCATTTCCTTTGACTTTGAACATGTCACCTTTCCAAAACAAAGGAACAGAAATCAGACATTCTGAACAGAAGTTGCCAATTCACAGACTGGCACACCAAAATCAGCAGCTGATTCGTTATTCTGATATTATCAAATTACAAAATGATGCATACCCATCGGATCGCATATACAAACAACCGTCATCAAATGTTTATGGTGACACGGAAACTAAAGAGCAACAAACTACACACAAGGAGGCCAAGGTTTGTCAGTTGCTTGTTTATAAATACGTTGCTTCAGACTAGAGGTGCCACTATGGGTGGGTCTGATAACGGGTCATATTGTGTTCATGTGCACGTGGGAAATTCACATCTTGGAATGCGATGGGTTGGGTTAATTGGGTGGGCCTGTAGATACTTATGCTCACTCTTTTCAAATAAATGTGCTATATATGTATACAATTACTATATTATCACAATTATAGTTTAATTTTTCAATAATATGGAGGTTGTGTACATTAAAAGATACATTTTGAGCGACTTTTGACCCGTGCAACCCATTTGATCCAGTAGAAATAGGACATAACCCAGAGGAGCTCTTTTATATGATAATGTAGCTATCAATATCTCCACACATCGTAAATAAATTTCTTCAGTATTGAGTTTATAAGTTACTTGCTTGACCTGAAAAGTCTACTGTGTTCCCTTTATAACACGTTTCTTGCCATCGTATCATTCTACTTAGGTATGTGAGACTTCAAACTCTACACCATCTAATGGGCACCATAAGTACAATCTTGTTTCAGTCGTGGAGCATTTTGGCGATACGGGAGGTGGGCATTACACTGTTTACAGAAGAGTAATTAACAAAACGAAGAATTCTGAAAGTGATGCAACAGTGGAATCATGCAATGCGTATTGGATTGGAGTTTCAGATAGCCAAATTTATAGTGTCTCAGAGGAAGATGTTCTTGCTTCAGGAGCTAGCTTACTTTTCTATGAGAGAGTTTCCGAAGTCTGAGAGCTTAACAAATGATTTTCTTGTTTTAGTTTTGGGTTTTGTCCATGCTATAGCCTAACTCTCAGATGAGCTTTAAAAAAAAAGATGACCAATTCGTCCATGGATCATCTCACAATTATTGTCAGATTGCTCACACAGTCACACCTCCCTGCAATTGTATAAACATGTAAAACTATGTCTGCATGATGGTGTGAAAAAGACTTTTCTCTTAATTATTTTTAAACCTTTTCTTACGACTTTCGGACAGTATCACTCAGTTGTGATTTTGATACTTTTGCATCTAAACATGCTTCATATCAGTGGCAAATAACATTGTCATGTACGCAGTACGACTTGTTGATTTGATTCTTTAACGCTTTAAAAAACAGTAATTTATCTGTATAAGTACAGACCTTTTTTTGTAGCACCTTTGACTTCATTAACGAGCACGTAATCATCAACACTATCCTTGTGGGTAGTCTTGGATGAGTGTTTGAAAGCAGAAGTTGTCGATTTCACCTTTTGGGATCTATGCTCGTCTTTAGTCAGTTTTGCAGATCGCTAGCTAGTGGTTCTATGATCAAATAATTGTCATATGATGACAACAAAAATACATGTCGCTCATTGCAGCTTGAGATGTGGTCGGGTCTCGGAAGGGTGGAAAAAAGTTCTTGATTGGTGGCAGATGAGTAATGTCACTTTTGGTTTGGTGGACGAGGTAAATTTTAAATGCTTACTACTGTTTAAAAAAAACAAAAAAGGGTATAGAAAGTGGTGGTAATGTCCTCTCAAAGAGACTTTATATTACTAGAGATTCTTTCAAGACCAAACTTGCAGTTTAAAAAAACAAAAAACGGTATAGAAAGCGGTGGTAATGTCCTCTCTCAAAGAGACTATATTACTAAGACTCTTTCAAGACCAAACTTTAGCAATCATAAAACCTTTGAATCATCAAAACTGGAAATTCTTAATCAAACACATGCATCTTCCTTCATCATGGAAGACTTTCATATATATTACATACTGTCACATAGCATTCATATATATACATTATAGTTTAAGCATTTAAACTTTAGTAACAAGTCTGATCACATTTGATAATAAACACCACCATACAAAATCACTGGGAGTAACATGACAACACACCCTTCATGCAATAACTCCTAACTTCCACAAGCCAAGCATTCATCACGGTTCAACAATGAACAGACCATTTGGGACATTTCAGTATTCTTGTTATCTTCCTCACTTGCAGTCTTTGTGTTTTCCTGCGTTGGAAAGAAGGTTTTTGGTTTATATCTCAGGGAAACACACACAAACACATAAAGGAAAAAGAATAATTCAAATGAGTCATGAAACAATGGTGAATCGTTAAGGAATGTTACTTTGAGAATGGAAGTATCAACAGTGAACTTAATTGCATCAGCTGCAGCACGTGATCGCAGATAGTACATCCCTGTTTTGAGTCCCTGATGTAAAAAAAGTGCATTTTATCATTAAGAGAAGCACTAACCAAGCAAATACCTTATGCAACACACCAAAACTATGTGGCAAAATGACTTGGTATGTTTATAATAATTACAAAAGATATATACTACTTCAATTATAGTCTGATTTTATAATAAACTATTAAGAAAATGCAGCCATGCACAAATTAACCACATCATAAGTAAAGGTTACGGAATTGCCACATTAATTAGAGTTAAAAAAAGAAAGTAAAAGTAAATAATGTTTTATACCTTTGACCATGTATGGAAATGTAAGGATGTAAGCTTTCCAAAGTTGGGTTGGTCCATATGAATATTAAGGCTTTGACTCTGGTCTATGTAGCAACCACGATCCACAGCCATATCTACCAATGTCCTTTGCTTGATCTCCCAGACAGTTCTGTTTCCGCATTACAATGTAAGAAAGCAGAAATATAATGTTATTATAAGTAAGAGATTATAAAGACAAGAAAATCCATATCATACTTGTAGATAGCCTTCAAATCCTCAGGGATTTCACCAATTTTCTGAACAGAACCATCCTCGTAGATTATCTGATTCTTAAGAGTAGGAGTCCAAAGGCCCATCTCAGTTAAGTCATGTAATAGATGCTTGTTGACCACTACAAATTCCCCACTGTGTAAAACATTGGCATCAAACTCAGGTGAGAACAGTATCAAAGCATCTCCTAGATGTGGCTACATGTAGGTTGGGTAGCAATGCAAAAAAAGTAGCTTTTGTACAAACAACTTGGTTACAAAGAAAATTGTAAAGTCTATATAGTATTTCAATAATAATGCAACTTTTTTATTAAACAATGTAAGGTTTTACACAACTAAGATAATCTTTTGCCAACTCCCAACCAATTTGATGACTTGTTTTATTGTTAAATTTTTATAATTTTATCCCTTTGCCCCATTCGGAAATAAATGGGTAGAAATAGTGAGCGTCAGCATATCCGAGCAAAACAAAACTGGTGATAGTGAGAAACTTACCTCAAAACTCTGCGACTGTAGATATTAGAGGTATAAGGCTCAAAACACTCATTATTTCCAAGAATCTGACTTGTTGAAGCAGTTGGCATTGGAGCTACAAGTAGTGAATTCCTTACTCCGTTCTTAGATATCATTGCACGCAGAGCACTCCAATCCCATAGATCTGAAGGTGTCACTCCCCACATGTCTGGTTGAAGAACTCCCTAACAATAATCACAGGTAGATAGAACAAACAGTCAGTGGGGTTCCAGCAATCATTTATAGTTAGTGGGATCCTTAACTAGTAAGAAATTAAGAGTGAAGCAGTCTTAAACATAAGTTACAAGTGACCAGATGAGCCAGACTGGTTGAATAAAATAGCTCAAATCAAGTTTGTGTCAAATTCAGTACAGGTTGAGTAAAGTTAGATTGACCCGCAAAAGCTTTTTGCCCAAATTAGAAATACTTAAAAGTATAATAAATACGTTAATTATAATTACAAAACAGCATTACAAACAATAACTATCTAAATCTCTAAGTAATAGAAATTAGAAATTTCCACATATTAATAACATACTGTGGGCGAATTTCCAGTTTGACATGTTCTCATTAAGCTAAATTAGAAGTTTGATATGTTCCTGTTTAGCTTTAACTACTTGAATAGACCCAGCTCATCAACACAAACCAAATTGACCCAAGCATCAGTAAATAATTGCCACCGCTAACATAAGTTTTTTTGCTCAGACCATCCAGAACATACTTTTTTCAAACTGAGCTTGTAAATTACTAGAAAATTTGCCATTCCTAATTGCTATATCCTAACAGGAACACCAATGTGTGTCATAATGTTTAATTTTAGGCATGCCAATAGTTGTGTTGCAGCAAAACGATGACTAATCATAAACATATTGACTAAAAGCACATGTCCAAGAGACAAACCTTGCTAACAGGACTTCCAATATATGTTTCATAAGTGCCTTCTTTTGCAGCTATCTCAGACGAAGTTTTCAGGGCATGGTAGTATATTGTTTCAAATATGTCCTTGTTTAACTGTTGAGCCTGCAATTCAACATAAAAGAATAGTGAGAATCATAAAAAGCAATAATCTAATAAAAATTACAGCATAAATAAGAGCACATGGAATACCTCTGGTGAATCAAACGCCATACCCAGCAATATGAAAGTATCTGCAAGACCCTGGACCCCAATACCAATTGGCCTATGTCGAAGATTCGATGTTTTTGCAGTTTCAACAGGATAGTAATTTACATCAATAACTTTGTTGAGGTTTGTAGTAACAGTTGAGGTGATCTAATCACAATAAACAGCAAGATTTCACGTAAGTAAGCCTACTGAGGAAAGCAACTTCAAATAAAATGATAAGAGCTACAAAACAAACCTCTGCTAGTTTGTTGAAATCAAAGTAGCGATTGCTAGAACCTCTGCTACCAACAAGCTTCGATGGTTGAGATTCTGCTGGAACTCCCTGAAAAGAGTAAATGACAATTTTAGATAATGCCTAGCATATACGATAGGTAAAAGAGGCCAAATAAACAGAGCGTACGGGCTGTACGGTTTGGTAACACAATAGGTCCGTTTAATATTTTTTTATAATCAGATTTTTTTTAAACGTCAGTTTGATTGAGCAAAGCACTGTGCATACAAGCTATTAGTTTTTTTGTTGAATAAGTGTAAGACATCATGGAAAAAAGTATATTATTAGTTTATTACAACAATAACATACTTTAACAAATAGGTTTGGCAGTTGTATGAGCTAAAACTACAATTTAGTGTTTTCTACCAGTTTGAAACATTCCTTTTAGTCTTTTACTAAACTGAGACGTTAAGAGATAAAACATCACCCAAAAAGCCCCATAAGTCATGGGTCAAAAATACCACTTGAAACGAATCCAAGTTCGGAAGGAGTAAATAATATTCAAGTTGTACCTTTTCTCTGACATATCGTGGTAATGCAATCGACGCCAGATTACATACAGCAGTTTCTGTAGGGCTTGTGTACTCGATAATCTCAGTACACAGATTTGAAGACTTTATGGTACCAAGATTCTGCTGGTTGCTCTTTCTATTACAGGTGTCCTAAGAAGGCAACAAACATTAGTTAGTCATAACTGATACAGTAGAAATAACAGTATAAAAACTACAATGTACTAAACCAGAGATGGAAAAAAAAACCTGGTCCAAAACATACCTTGTAAAGCATATAAGGTGTCCCAGTTTCTATCTGAGACTTGAGGACTTCAAACCAAAGATTTTGTGCCTGGACAACTGTTTTGGCTTCTCCACTGGTTTATTACAAGAAAAAAATTACTATTTGGCCAAAACATCATAACAAAACTTTTTATTTTTGACAAAAGTACTTAAGCCTACCTGTTTTTCATACTGGGTGTACAGGGTTTCAAATTCTTGACCCCAACAATCAGCTAAACCTGGAGCCTCATTTGGACAAAACAAAGACCACTGGTCATTACTCTGAACTCTTTCCATAAAAAGGTCAGGTATCCAAAGAGCATAGAACAGATCCCGGGCCCGCTGCTCTTCCTGCATAAAGTAACATGCACAAATTAACAAAATGTTAATACATAAGAAACTCTAGACCAAGAACGTATCGAACCAACCATCCCCATCAAGTTCAACCTCAAATTTTACAAAAGAACAACAGCATTAACACTGCATTCTCAAGTTTTGAGGGAAAGGAAAAGAATTTTATAAAAATCAGAAAGTTGTCACATTAACGACATAATCAGTATGTACGTAGGTCAATATAACCTTTCTATGATTCTTCCTCAAATCCAGAAAAGCAAAGATATCAGCATGTCACAGCTCCAAATATACAGCAAAAGCACCTGATTCAATTAAATGATTTAATACAACATAGCAGCTTTATTAAAAAATATACAGCAAGACAAAATCACATACCTTCCTCTTGCCGGGGCATCCTTGGTCAACAAGCGGGCTGTATCATTGAACACACGCAAACATGGGAACAATTCCATTAGATGTTCCATTTGTTCCACGTTATGTTGCTTCCAGTTGCACGGATATTATGAGCAGACACACCAATTCCTCCTGCTGACTTTGCTGATAACAGCATTTCTTTTTGGGTTGTCATATATGCCTTCCAATGCTATCTTCTTTATTGCATACCATGGTAACAGCTACTCAACTACATATAATGTAATTGAATCCGATATGAGAATACAACGCATATAAAAACAGTTTCTTTTCTTTGTGTTAATTAGCAACAAGTAAAAAACCAATTAACGACGAAGAATTTTTAATACTTGAGTTTTCGGGTGTTCCTGCATTAAAAAGGGTGGGAGATGCATCGGGTGAACCATCGCTGTGACATCAAATGATTTGTCTTGATAATGAGGTCAATTTCATCCTTCGTGCTTCCCTAACGCATCCCTCATTAGCATATCTGAGGCTTTCAACAACTTCCCTTAATCTTCAAGAGATAAGGATCCTCTCAGGGTATTTAATCCAAATAATCATAGTCAAAGTCACAGATCATATATTAATCTACTGTCTCCAGTCTAGCGCATGCTGATAACATTATCAATCATACCTGTATTAATACCTGTTGATAAAGATATCTTCACGTCACCATTAGATGTGCAATTTAATAGATTGAAAAGTGTGCAATTTTATAGATTGAAAAGTATCAAACCCAACATAGTAAAAGTATAAAAACTGTGAACAATTTTTTTGAAATATGAAAAATGCATAATGAAACGAACACGACATCAAACTCAAAAAACTGAACTCTTGCTATGCTCGTTTCCCAAACAAACATATTTGATTTAAGGTTTTGTTAAAATTTCTCATCAGCGTAAATTATTATAAAATATCATTCATTTTGTATAATTCCTCAGAATTTTCCGTCTGTTTACAAACATATATCACCTTCATAATAATTTCATAAACATCATCTGCAATCAGAGCAGCCTTCTTTGCAGATCTTTCACTGACATGGTTGTACATGTCTTTTATTCTGCAATAAAAGAAAAGGTAACATTAAGTTACAACTCTAAATAGTGCATCTAATTTCAGTATACAATAGTCAACTTACGTTTCAGAGAATGATTTCTTAGTGTTCTTATGGAGATTTGAAACCGCAATCCTTGCAGCCAACTGTAAAAAGAACGTATCGATTTCAATTGTGTACAATTATCATATCCATAATACCAAACAACTAAAACTCCAATTTCACAACACCGCCCAAAATCCCTCGCATCTGCAAATTCTATAATCAATATACTCAATTCAACTATAAAACAATGTAACCAAACCAGCTCACTTTGCACTGTCATACAATTTCACAATTGCCAAATCGTCACATACCACATAGTTTCCTCAAACTGAATATACTAACATCTTAAAACAACAGAATTCGGGAGACACTTGTCAATCCATTTTGATAATTACACTTAATAGTGTCCCATGTCCCAACCGGTATCCGATAAATTATACTGTTTTTGCAATAGACTACTTTCACAATTTGATTATTAAATTTTACAGTGTATCATTTTATAACATTTCCACCAACAATGAGCATATTTGTTTCGGCTCTTAACCAAAAGAGACACTATTTCAATAATTTTCAACTCAGTTAATCAATGCATGGTCAATTGTTCACTTGGTTATCAAACTTAGATAAAAGAATTTATACGATTACGAAAAATTAAAAGGTGAAGCTGTTACTTGCTATGGAGAACTCACGAGCCAACAATCATAATAGTAGATGAACTATTTAATCGGAATTGTTGAGTCATTTTATACATGTTTTCAACTGAGTTTTGACATGCATACGAATTACGTGAGAATCAGTTAACCAATAACAAATTTCAGTCAGTTAAACAGAATTTCACATCACATCTTCTTCAACCCTAATGTTTGCCACGTCATCTCTTTTAACTGATTCCATGTCTACTAAATTACCAAACAATCTCAAATCAAAAGTATAAACATAAATAATTACCAAACAGTACATATGTAACAATAGTATATTAGTATCCCTAAACAAACACTAGGTATTTAAAGTAGAATGTCATTTCTATTACGTAGTTATGTTAATCAATTTTTTGGTAAGATTTCACCATCTCACATTTTTTGTTTCTTCACGCTACTCTTTGCCGCGTCATCACTACTCACTGTCTACTTAACCACTAAATCACCAAACTAACACAATTATCCACTAAAAACACTTACACATATCAATAGTAAATATAAACATAGTTAAATACTCAAAACAGTATGAATACAAAGTAAAAAACAGTTACGCTTATTATAACCAATAAAATAATCAAATAGTGATTATAAACACACTTTACACGTTACGCATATCAATAACATACAATTACACAACCAAATAGTATATAAAAACAGTTAATTATATATAAAAATACAATTAAAGATAACACATAGTGATTATAAACGCATAATTAAAGAATCCTTACAGAGGCATAATCAGGATGATTGGCGGTCAAAGCAGCAGAAGTCTCAGCGGCTAATTCATCTAACTGACTAGTCGTCACACCTTTATAAACACCAGCACACACTTTTTGCGACACCAGTACCGGGTCGCAATGATCGATACTCAATCCGTAACTGAGTTTCTTCAATCGAGCCGTAATTTTGTCGAAATGAACCGTCTCCTGACGACCATCTCTCTTCACCACATACATGATGATGATTTTGGTACTAATTGAAATTTGGAATTAGGGTGTAGAAATTGTAGTGGTTGATAAAATGAGGATAGTGTGTTTTTGAGTGTGTGTGTTTGAAATTTGGAATTAGGGTTTTATTGAGAAAAAATAGGGGGGATTCTCCCGCCAATTGGATAATGGGCGCGGGCTCTGTAGTGGATTGGGTTTGGAATTTTCGGGATTGGAGCGGGCGGTTTTAAAATCTAGTTCAAATTTTATGAGTCGGCAACGTGTTTGGTAAGCTTCTTTTTTTATTTAATGCGAGATTAGGCTATATAATAAGGAAGCGTTTGGTACGAGGGGTCTAGCAATCAAGTAATATTTTCATTCCTATATACAATTGTTTGGTAACATTATTTTTGAATTAATTTTTGAAATATGTGCTAAAACCCATACAAATCATACCAGCCTATATTGAGGGTGCGTTTGGTTTGTGAACGGTTTTGAACATACAAATCATACCAGCCTATATTGAGGGTGCGTTTGGTTTGTGAACGGTTTTGAATTTGATTTAGGAGAAAGAAATTATATTTATATAATAATATTTGTAAATATAATAATTATTTTGTATATAAATATAATATATATATTTGAATATTTAGTAATTATTGTATAATAAAATAAATTGAAAAATATAGTGAGTGGTGGATAACAAACGTGAGCTCACAGATTATGGAAAAAGAAGCAAACGTGGGTCACTTACATGGGTTTTCTGTAATCCTCTGTGTTTGGTCATGGTTGCTATTTTTAAAACCCTCATTTAATACCAAACAACAGTAATGTTGAGGTAGTGAGACTGCTCCTTGGTAAGCTTAGCGAGCTTGGCTCCAAGCTTCCGAAGATGAAGTGCGGCAGGTGCTTAGGCAACACATACACCTCGTCCTTGTACTTGCCGGTTGCCTTCTTGTTCCACAACTCATGTGAAGAACCTGACGGGTACCAACCATGTTTAGGATTTGCACTTGCCTTCTCGTTCTCGTACTTGCCAGTTTCCTTCTCATTCCCTACAATAAGGACCATTATCATGAGTTTAATACACCATCACTACAATGCCATACACGTCATCATAAAATCGGATTAACAAATCTAACCTTTTAGTTATTGGATCTTATTGTAGCGCTCTTTCATTTCTTTAGCTCCTTTGTTAAATCTGATCTTAAAATCAAAAAAACCGCTTGTAGGAATCTGTGTTATGTAATATCATACATAAAAAGGAGTTTATAATGGAAATTTTAGTTCATGCATTCAAGCATTACCCTGAAAGATGCTATGTGGTAGCATGTCACTTATGAAAACGTACACTATACCTCTACATTCAGTGCTAAATATAGTTGGGAAGTTTGATTGAGTTTTTAATATTACAATTACTGTAAGTAATTATTATTAACTTTAAAAAAATTAAAGCAACATAATCTTTTATCTGCTTCCCGCTTCAATTTTACACTGAGCGCCGTGAGTAAATTGGCGGCGAAATTGCGACGCGCGTCGGCCAAAAACCTGGGTTGCATGAAGACAAAGAGGACCGAAGGAATATGCCATATGAATCCCACCTGCTCAATAAATTTATGTCCGAAGTTAGCGGCAAATCTGTAATGTTCAAAAAAATTGAGACTCAGATGATATGGTCGTTTGTTTGACGTGTTTTAGTTAGTTTTGAACAAAGAAAACCATATGCTTTACTTAAAAAGTTACACACTGCAAATTTTTGGCATAACATACCTTATAAGCTATTATAGGTTGCAGTGACGACAAAGAGGCCGGGGAATATGCCATATGAATCCCACCTGCTCAATAAATTTATGTCCGAAGTTAGAGGCAAATCTGTAATGTTTAAAAAATGGAGACTCGGATGATTTGGTTGTTTGTTTGACGTGTTTTAGTTAGTCTCTCTACACTCTAGAAACCAATGCTTTACTTAAAAAGTGACACGTTGCAAGTTTTTGGCAGAACATACCTTATAAGCTATTATATTTACGAATGGGAGCCCTTAACTACCGTTGCGAGCAAAGAGAGAAACATCCCCAACAGAATCCAACATCTTGTGCCTGCATGGCCACTTTGGTGAAGGTAAAAATGGATTCAGCAAACCTTTACTGGTACTGAAACATAACATAAAGATTGTTCAGCATAATGATCAGTAGTAAAACACTTCCTATATGAAACTTTATACTGAAATGTGAACGTCAATATCTTTGAGTTTGTATTTAGACTATGCATATAAACGAAAGTGAACGCCTGATTTGTAGATCTAAAACACCTTCCACAATCTAATATTTATCAGCATTTATAGTAACAGAAAGAAAAAGATACCTAATCGCATAATTAAAATGGACTCGCACAAAGTGTTCAAATAAGTAAAATAAAAACATATTTGAACTGTAATCAAAGTCAAGCAGACATCGGGAAACCATGGTCGATTCATCGACCTTTTAGAATTTAGTCACTATTAGGTGTAATGGTCTAATAAATACTACTTTCGACAAGCAAACTTAGCCATAAGCATGAATCAGTAAAAACTTATCGTGGGTTTTTGAATTGCACCTCGCCTAGACGAAGTGGGTCGAACCCAAAGTGACCAAAACACACAATAAGAATGTTTAGAGACTTGTTTTATGGGTAATTTATATTATGCTTTCTATTTTACCGATTACACTTCCAATCAAATAACTTTACATGTAATTACCTCAATTAACGAAACACAGCAAAAAGAAGTTAACTATTTTTCAAAGCTGTTTAGAGTTTTTAATATACTGACCCTGGTATGCATTTCGTGTACTTTGGTCACATGTTTTTTATCTCGAGAAAGTCGTTTTGTTCCCTAAAACGTCAAATAAAAGCTGGTTGTCAAGTGTGCGTATTGCTGATGTTTTAATAGGGTGTTTGGGAGAAATACAGTTATTAGTTGGGTGTTTGTAGCAGTGCAGGACACAAGTTTATGTCTATTGTCATGTCTGCAGCTTAAAACTGATTAATACCGAGCCTAACCCAACCATAGGGTCCAATGGGGTTGATTTGGTTTGACTGGTTATTATAAGATCGCCGCGATAATTTTATGAAAAACAAAAGTAAAAATAGGTGCAGCCCATTAAAAGCAGCGACAACACTGTGAAATAACTCCACATACAGCTATACCATATATCTCACAGCTCATATCATGTCATAGAGATCTACACCACCTACTAGATCCCTAAGGCGACTCCGTCTAACCTATACTAGCATAGATCTGATAAACATATACAAACGCGCGCTAATCTTGCATGACAATCAATTTGGTTGTCCATTCTGAGGGAACCGTCGCTTGACTTGAGTTACTCTCTAGCTCTCTATATCTCATTGTTTCTCGCGCGTGAAATTATTGAAACAAAAATCGTACTAAATATGGTGACGTACGCAGAGCTCCTTTTATCAGAGAGGCAGATTCAATATGAACAGCTAATCTTTGCAATCATGATGATAGAGCGAGAACATACAAATTAATCTCGAGTCGTAGGGTCGCGATGGAATAATCGACTCTCATGCGCGGGTAGATATACAGCACACTCTACTTCGTCTCTACAGTATATGAAGTGCACATGCTGAGTTTCATCAATAAAGACCTTACAGGGCAAACGAGAAGAGATAGGGTGAGTCCATCTAGCATCACATGTAACATACACATTTATTTATCTCAACGCTGTTTTATAACTCTCACTATCAGAGAGCGAGATCGATAGAGTTATTGCTGAACAGGGAGAAGCGGAATTTATTCATTGTATACTCAGCACTCACAGCTTGAATCTCATCGTACAACAGACTTGCCTTTATACAATATGAGTCAATCTTACTCGAACAGCTATCCTAAGATCTACCATAAACACATCTCGACTTCATATCCATGTCTTAGTTACTTCACAAAAAATCCAATCGACACTAGAGAAGCGCGAGAGCAGAGGCGCGGATAGCATACAAACCTTACAGCTCACATCCTAGCGAGCAGCGGAGAGTTGCACACAAAAAACACACCTCGTCAGCATGCGAACTCTACGCTCTAGTCTGAATCTCGCTCTGTCGCACACTCACGACCATGGAGCTCTCAAAGGTCCCAGACTGAGACGCGCGCTTTAATCTATAGTGTAGACAGCGCAGAGTATCGTCTCACCTCGTAAATTAAACGCATGAGAAGCGAGTGTAGAGCGAGTGTGCGAGAGCGTAACTCCAATGTGTTATGTGACACGAGTGTAGTGTGAGCAACATTAGTTTGAGCGAGAGAGACATGTAGATCTCTGGTGTGTCATAGAGCGCACAGGTGAGGTAACGAAGCTTCGGCACACACACACATGCTGAGGGTGACATTGTCTTAGCGAGCCGAAGACTAATCTATCTCTACAGCACACAGACTATGATAATGAGAGATAATCTCTGTCGAGAAACACTGCGGTATGAGTGCGCGAGAGAGCGCGCTAGCGAGTCGCACAGAGAGCGAGCGTAAGTGTTAGAGCGAGTGTGTTGACATAACAAGAACTTATGTTTTCTTTTAGGTCAACGAAAGTTTGATTAGTCAGTTAAATATATTAGCTACATTTGGGTTGTGGGGACTCTTTTGACTACAGGTGTTCTTAATTGTGGTGAAGAATTGTAGTAAATGATATGTTTCTGGTCTGTTGTATAGTATAGCAGTGCAGAAAGACGTCCGAGTGTGCGAGTGTAGTGGGTGTTTATTGATTGAGAGAGACAGCGAGTTAGACTGCGATTGCGGAGGATGGGTTAGTATGAATGTGAGGTGGTATGGTAAGATTAGTGGAGCATAGAGTGCGGAATTTGGATGACAGTTTCGGTCATAGGGGTAGAAACACTTGTGTTAATTCTGATTTTCAGCGGGGAGTGAGGCACATTATGCGATGTCTTGCACGAAGGTATATTGTCGGAGTATTCAGGCATGAGTGGATGAGGACATGGCTATTATTCGACATGATGGGGTGATTTTGGGTTCTTTGGGCTTGACTATGGTATTAGTACTGTACAGTATAGGAGGGGAGGATGTGTGTTCAGGCTTTCTAGGGTATGTAGACACACACTCATGATCACGATTCAGTTGACTATTTAAATCTACAACTTAGAGTGTGGCTGAACTCTAATGACATTGACAGGTACATAGTTCTATCACGAGGCAAGTGGATGTAAGTCTAGAGATACATGAGAGCAGAGAGTTTAGTTACTATGATCATTGGAAGAGAGCAAGACTGAGCTGCCGGTGAGACATTGCTATTAGGGAGAGCATATGAGTTGGTCGCACTTACTCAGAATCATGTTTAGGGATTATGGAAGAGTAAAAAAGTGCGGTCGAGCGAGTTGGTTCAGCAATCACAAAGTTGAATTGGGTAGAGCGTTTAGTAAATGTAGAGTGAGTAGAAGTGGATAGATGTGTCTATACAGGTAGTTGGTAATAAGTGGTGATGTTTGATAGGGGAGGGTGGAATTTGGGGTATGTTGAGTTTATAATTAGATCATTGGTTTGTAGAGGATTTGAGATGTCGGGAGCATGGAGAGCTGATGGGTTAGTTTGAGAGTATAGATTAATGTGAGAGATTCTAGTATTTTATAGTAGTGTTTTTTGATGTTTATATATTGGGGAGTGGTTGTGTTGTTTTTTTAATTGTTAGTTTAATTGATTATGGGTTTTGTTTTACTAGGTGGATGTATCTTTATCTTTAGGGGGGGTTGGTGGGGGGTAGGGGGGGGTGGATTTTTATTTTGGGAGGAGTGTATGGTATCATCTCTTTAGGGGACAAGTCAGGGGGGACATCGCGTGCGAGTGGGGGAGATGTCATATGTTTGGGTTATGATTGGCATCTGCTTTATGTGCGTTTTAATTATTTGTGGTTTAGTTTTGTTTGGTTATGTAATAAAGATGATCAGGTGCACATAGTTGGGACACGAACTATTTTTCCACATGTATAAGAGAGACGCGAGAGAAGAGCAGTGGGGGAGGAGAGAGAGATGTGAGTGCGTAGGAGTTATCTATGAGTGGAGTAGGAGATAGAAATATTCATTTTTGATATGATCGAAGGGGGGGAGATTCAGGTGTTATGTTAGTATCATGTTATTTTTAAGTTGTGGGACACAAGGTAACGTGAGTGTAACAGGGTAGACAAGATGGATAGTTTCTTGAATCTTTGTATAGTTCAAAGTCTTGACACTCTGGTATGTTATGATGACTGTGTATGGTAGATAGGTTTATCAGAATGGTGTGGAGAGTATTGACACCATTGTCAGTGATCAGGTGGGTAACATTTTAGTTTATGGATTTACGGAATAGAATATGAATGGACTGTGAGTTTCATATAATTTGCATTTGAGAGTATGTGAAATGTTGATGTGTTTTTATAGGAATTTAATGAGTGGAAATAATTTGAAGTTTGAGGTTTGATATTTTTTTATGTTTTTTGGATTTTTGGTGTGTGTTAGGTATTTTTTAGATTGGTTATGGGTTGGTAAGAATGGGGGGGATGGGAATGTTGAATGTGTATTTTACTAAATGTTAATTTAGCAGGAGAGAGTGAAGTAGTCGAGCATTGATACGGAACTATTATATGAAAAAAAAACACAGAAAAATTTTTAGATTCGAAATTATTTATTTGTTTTAGATCTTGAAAATTTATATCCCCAACTGATTTTGCAGGCTAGGTTTAAACCCACAAAATCACTACACTATACACTTGTTAAAGCCAAACCACAATCTAATTAAAAATTAAAAGCATATATAGCAAGAGCTAAAAAAACCATGACCTTGTATTCATAGGATGTCAGAGGACGGTTGCGTGGATGGCCGGATTTTTAGAGAGAGAAGACGAGGGAGAAACTTCAAAGACGAAGAGGTGGTGTGTGTGTTTTCGTGTATGTAGTCTTTTGGAGAAAGAGAATGTGATACGTGTTTAACCTAGTGAATTAGTGATTAAAATATTTATTACCTAGCAAACCAACTCTCATTTGTTTATAATAAAAGCACTGTTCACTTGAGTTAAAAATTATTAAATGTGGGTTATTGTTGAAACTGTGAGATGAAACACTACCATAAATGTTCCTATGTATAATATAATATATAGATTTGAATATTTAGTAATTATTGTATAATAAAAATGAATTGACAAAGATAGTGAGTGGTGGATAACAAACGTGAGCCCACAGGTTATGGAAAAAGAAGCAAACTTGGGTCACTTACATGGGTTTTCTGTAATCCCGTGTATTTGGTCATGGTTGCTATTTTTAAAACCCTCCTTTAATACCAAACAATCATTTTTTACTTTAAGACCCAAACTCAAAAGTCAATCCCCCGTAACAAACACACCCTGAGTAGTTTCACATTGAATCAAGGTGGCCCACAACTAATTAAACATAAAATAGTTGTTTATGTTACAGTATATAAAAAGAGTGAAAAGAAAATGATAATTTGACTTGGACCCGCAAGACCATAAAACCAATACATGAAATGTCAAATCAAATAATTTTGTTGACAATGATTCTTTTTGCTTAATTCAATTCCATTCTACTTCATAATCAAACTGATGTCCATGGTGAATCCTAATAACACACCAAACGGACCATGAGTTAATAACCATTATTGATAAGAGACTGATATTACACCTCATTCAGTAAGGGTGTGTTTGTATCATTAAAATGTTTTTGGTCTGAATCTGACTACTACATCTTACTAGTAAGAGATGGGTACAAAGTCTGAATCTGAATGAAATAACGTTGTTTGTTTTTTTATAATTATCTGAATGGTTTTAATTGTCCGTTTTTAAGTAGTAAACCTTAATAATACGATGGATAAGTAGCTTGAATATATATTTTAAGATTAATATTTGGAAAGAAGTTTCAACTTTAAAATTCACAAACACACGGTTATGGTTCACCCGTGTCATTCAATTTGTCGATTTCACGAAAACTAGCTTGTTTCTAATTTAACGAACCCGAAAAATTCAAGCCAACGCTATTTATAGTCTAAATTATAATACCAAAATTCATATAAGCCCTCCATCGGTTCGGTTAATTTTTTAACGCTTTTTAATATAATATTGTATAAAAAATATTTATGTGAATTCGATTTTCGGTTCATTTCGTTTTTTATTTTTCTAAAATCATATCCAAACCGAGAACCGAGTACTTAGTTCAGTTCGGTTTTGATAAATTCAATTCAGTTATAAGTTTTTTTTGTTCGATTCAGTTTCGGTTTTGGTTTTCGATTTATTCGGATATTACCCGAACAATGCACACCATTAAAGCCCACAAAAAAAATAAAATTCAACTAAAAATACATAAACTCGTGTCGTGTCAACCAATTACAAAAACACTCACCTAAATAATCAACCAAGCCCAATATATGACAACCTGAACTAAACATTGTATATGCAACAGCAAACAACCATTTTCAATGCCATAAGAAAAAATAAGATTATGTTTTTTAAATCATCGACAACACTTAACCAATCATTCTTTGTTTTCTCTGTTAATGGTAACAAAAACCAAAAAATTGTACCATTTCTTATATCAATCAAAGCTAAAAACTAGAAAGGCTACATTCCATTTTGAATATTGTTATCGGTGTTTTTGTCTTGTTATATTTCGATCACATTGGTAGGTGTTTATATTTATAGATCGATGATGGGTTTATATAGATCTTTAAAGATCTTTTATTCAAATGATAAAACCTGAGATCTTTTATATAATTGTTGTTTTCAGCTTTTGTTTAATATTGTGGAGTTGAAAGATAAGGGTAAGAGGCAGTAAGACCTTATTCTCAAGTCTATTGAGTAAGATCTGAACCATCTGTTCGTGTCTAAATCTTGAAAAAAACAACAACAAAAACATCTGACCATGTTTGACTGGTCAGAGTCATACTTGGTTCAGATGTTTTTGGCAAAAACAAACACATCCTACGTTTATTGTATTGGCCTGAAAGATGTGGGTGTATAATGTTTCTGCTATTTAGACTTTCAGATCATGTTAAACTATGTGCATTGTGCATAAACATGTGGTTCAGTGAATAAGTGTGTTGAAAATGTGTATGTAGGTCCAACGTGGTTTGATCAGTTGGAAAAACCCTTATTCTTTGAAGACAGATGCAAGAGTTCGATCATCACTCCCTGCAAAAAAGTCGGAGGTCCTCTTAAAGTAACCTCTCTAACTTTTAGTAAGGGTAAGGTTGTCTACATCTCACCTCCTCTATACCTCGTGGAATATGAGATTTTGTTCAGTTAAATTTTTTTAAGATGTGTACGGTGATTACTGGTTAGGTGTAATGTATTTTTGCATTTCTGGAATTGTCATTTACATATATAGACGGTTGCTAGAACCAAATATATCGTTTGGAACCGCAACATACATAGTGTATATAATTTGTTTTGTTCAATCGTATTTGTAAAGTGTTTCGCTCTCATTGCAACGAATGCAAAACATGCGTGTCTTTTCCATAATTCTAAAAAAATAAAATAAGAAACCAACATAAAAAATGGTACTTCATCTGGCATAGCTGCAAACTTAGTGAATTAACCCCGCCATGATGCATACTATATTGCATTTGTTGAAGTGTGTTGCGAGAACTAAAATAAAAATATAAATATATGTCAAGTTTATAATGAAACCGAGTTTGCAAAAACTAAGCGTAACTTTATTTAATATTAACACATGAAAGCCGATCTCAATTCACGACAAAACGACAATTACGCTAAATGAAACATGACCATATACAGACGCTCCGCGGCAACGCGTGAGTGAAAATCCTCGTTTATATTCAATCTTTTGTTTCAATAATTTTCAAAAAATTGCACAAACTTCAAAAATATTGCAATATTATGCTCCTTTTAATCGATATTTAAAAGTCGTTAATGATTATTTTATACAAAAGTTTGCTAAATATTTATTAGATATTTAATAAATAGATCGTGGTATAACAAAAAGAAAATGAAAATTGTAAATAGTTGAAGTAACGTGCAAGTTTTGTAAGTTGTTTTGTAGTTGAGTTGCCGTATATATCATTCAAAGTAATTATGTTGACCTGCTACATGAAAAAAATAAGTAATTTGTTTATAAGAAAGTATGTAAGTCAAAAGCATTGTAATGTTTGAATCATTTTATTTAAAACTTATTATCAAAAATTGAATCACTATTTAAAAACATTAAATTAATATACTTTTCACAAAACCTAATATTTTTTTGACAAACAAAGTACACGACTTCCAATCCGGCTACGTGTCTCTCTATTAATAAAATGGGGTACATGTCCATCTCGTACAATAATACTCAGATTGTTTCTTCTCTCTAATATCATCAGCCTACAAATCTCTCATCATTCTCTCTTTAAAAAATCCAGCAAGCGAGTGATTCACACACTCTTAAACCTTCTACCCACAAATCGAAACCACAAACTACGGATGAAATCAAGATCTTCTCTTCTTAGATTGGAGGTATTATAATTTTAGTTTTCTGATTTTGATTAGTTTCGAGCAATTTTTTAGGGTTTTTATGGTTCGGTGTTTACATGAATTTTTGTAAGTTTGTCTTTAGTTTCGAATATCGATTTGGGTTTTTTTTAAGAATTTAGTTAAAGTGAAACTTAATCTTTTTTGGGGTTGGATTTAAGGTCTTGGTATTGTTAAAAATGGCAGAGACTTTTTGTGTGTTGGGAATTTTATGTATGGGAGGCTTTGAGGTGGATTGCGATTGTATTGTGTGTGAATGGAGGTGGCAGCTTTGTAGATTATTCTATCGATTGATAATTGCATGAGTTTACTGTACCTTATGTCAGATAAAATAGGGGGGTCAAATAAGCTTATAAGCTGTAAAATAAGCTGAAAGGAAAGAGAGTTAAGCTGTGGTACATGTTGTGGTCATATGTATAGCATGTGGTCATTAGTGTATAAACCGATTTGGGAGATTTTGGCGGGCAAATGTATGGAGTTGAGGTTATCCGCATCTTGGCGGGGCAAGTTACTAAATTTGCAGCCATGGCGGGTTAACTCTTCTTTTTGTGTTAATATTTTTGTTGTCGTTTCTGCTTAGAATTTGTTACTTTCAGATTTGTGTGTGTCAAATGGGCTCATAAGTTGTCTATGTGGACTCCCATTGCCTTTTTATGAGATGAGAATAATGAAGAAATTGAATATAAGTGGTTGTGATGTATCCGGGGAGGTTCGATTAAAGTTGTGAACGTCCACGTCTTAGCGAGGCAAATTATTAGGTTTGTAGCCATGGCGGATGTCAACTTTTTTTTATTCTTAAGCTCCCTAAGCCTCGTTGATACATTTACATTCATCTCATCTTTGTTTCTGATCATCATTTTATAGCTTTTTTGAGGCTGAGTGGGAGTATTAAGGGTAGCTTGAGAAATAGTGCCACGGTGGTGCTCGCGTATGTATACTAATGTTTTCGTACGTTTGTCGAAGTTTGGTTTCCTGATGCTTTTTTATATTAATGTGGTTGTTATAAAGTGTAACTACGAACGAAAAAAGGTTGTGATGAATTTAAACATATTTGATTAAAGCCGTGAATATTCATGTTTTGGCAGGGCAAACTATTAGATTCGCAGCCATGACGGATGTTTCCGCTTTTATCAATTATTAATCAATCTGAGCGTATATCGTGAATTGAAGGGGGAACGGGTATTAAAAAAGTATGTGTAAGAGAAGGCTATTGTTCATTAGCCTGACTGTGAGTGGAGCTGATATTTCAAGTCGAGCCGACTATGATATGGAGAATGAAGAGGTTAAATCATGTATGTTATTCTTTATATTCGATCATTGTGGTTGGTTTTTATATTTTTGTTACTAAATTCGGATGTTTCAATCTTATTTTCAGGTATTTGTGTGACGTGGTTACTGTAATGGTATCATTGTGGCTGTCATCTTCAGAACTAACGGATTACGCCTGCTTTCCTGTTGCAATAGAAGTTACAGTGGTATTGCTCTTCGTCATCTCCATAGTAGTTTGTATAATCTCGCCTATCGATTTCGCTATTGATACTTGTTGGTTAATACGGAAGCTGCAATTGCGTATGAGCTGATCCAGGTAACAAACGCCATAAATTGAGCTATATTTGACCACGCGTGTATTTAAAGTGTATGTCATTAAGATATTTGTTTTAAACAATTATAGTATACTGCACATAATTGATTTTGTAGGTTTTATTTCGTTTAGAGCGTATTGTTGTTGAAAGGGTTAATGATGAGGCTAGAGAAAGAGCTGTTGTTGAAGCTCGAAATAGGATTGTTGTTGCCGCTGCTGCCAATGTAAACTAATAAAAGAATGACAATGATCTTGAATCCTTCTTTAGTGCCCAAGCAAGCAGTGCTCCAATACCAATGGCAAATTCTTTTGTGGTATTACATAGTGTATCATCTACCATAATATTTTGGATATTTTTTGAAAGCTCATATTGTTATACATTGCTATCTGCAATGCATGACCATGCACATGATCCACTGACCCAAAGCAGACAAGCACATCGAGGACCTTAGATGACTTCTTCTACTTGTGTAACTTCTTATATAAACAAAGCATCTTCCACCACCAGTATTGTTGACACTCTCAGCTCACTTTGTCGAGGTATAACTTTAACTATATTAGTTTTGAACTCCGTATATAATTCAAGTTATTTTTGGAACTGGCTTTAGTGCCTCCACAAAGGTCGAACGTAAGTAAAAGTAAAATCAGTATTTGATTTCATAATTTAAGATAAGGCGGATACATATCAGGTTGGCCTTTCACACATGCTTTAAATGATTCCCACTATTGATTAAAGTTGTTTCACAGTCTTTTTAAAGCACATTCTTGCATACACGTGATTCTTGAAAAAAAAACTTTTACAAAAACGCATTTTTGCATATGCATAATTTTTGAAAGTGCTATCTAAGACACCACCCATTAGTTAAGAGATATTATTTAGCTTTTAAATTTAGAATATTTTGTGTTCTAAAATATGCGCTTTCGATGTTTGGAGCTATGAGGTTGAATAAGTTTGATGCAACACATAAGCTTTAGACGCTTGAGCCTATGGATTTTGATGAGTTGTTATTTTCGTTCAATATAGCTTCCATTTATATAAACCTCATAAATCTAGAATAAAAAATAAAAAACATATAAAAAGATAAACAAATTCAGAATTAGCCAGTCACCTTGAATCAACACGGTCATCTTAATGTTTTACCTTGCCAGCTTGATCGGGCTCAAACATGCTTCAATGAAAATTCTTTCGATATATATGTGTTGGTGAAACATTGACTAGGATCTCCTTTATGTTTTAACGATGACAAATAAACATTTGCAAAATGTAAAATAACAAACAATATCAAAAATACAGAAAAACGCATTTGTGAAACTGGCGCGCTTGGCACGCGTCAGCGCGCCACTCGCGAAGTTTGTTTTTACGGATTTTGCAATGTCGGCTTTCCTCTTACCCAACACATGTGGAAACTTCAATAAAGGTATGTATATGATATTTAAGCATCTGGGAACACTCTAAATGAAGTTTAGACTTAAAAAGAAGCAAAAATGAATCCTCTCGTATCTCAACAAAACTCCGACTCACTTCTTTTATCAAACGCCTCTAGCCAATGCCGAAACTTCTTTCTTAACCTGGTATGAACATACTTTCAACATACCATCAAACGAAAGTATTCATTTGACCTTAATCTGGATTTACATTAGTCCTAATCACGTAACGAGTCTACTCCCTTATTGGTCAAACTAAATCAAAGGTCACTTTGCGTAAATGCATCCTTTCCTGTTATGGGATATGCTTTACTTGAGATGCAAAGCACTTAACTTGTTTGCATCAAGATGATTAGTGATTAAATACATTATTGGTTATCATGGATTAAAGTCTAAATGACTAATTGAGTTTGTGGTATTTTGAAGTTGATTATGCTTTGGATTTTGTCACTTCCCACACATACAAAATGTTTTACCCCCACACTCCTCCATACACACTTCTATATCACTTCCCACTTCCACACTCCTTAATCATTTTTCAAACCCTTCTTTCCCCCACCAAACGATTAAACATTTTGTCTACAAAATCCTACAAACATTCTATACACTTCCCCAAATCACTTCATAATCATGTTTGCCCATTCTTTTATCTCTTATTGGCAACATGATTATTAACCCAAATTAATCTTTTGATTTCTTACTTACCATCATCATCTTCATACTTCTTCTTCACAAACCTTCACAAGCCTAAACCTTCCTCGATTAAACATTCCTTAGTCTTATCCTCACATAGGACAACTCACATTCTCTTACACCTTGTACCTCATTGTACTTGTTGTCCCCTAACATTCCAACATAGGCTCTTACATATCACATCAAATCATTATCCACCACATATCTCCTATTCATTATATTCCTCATAATTAAATTTGAATTTCACACATGCATACACACACTCAAAACTTATCTTAAACACTTATCCTCACTCACATACTCTCTTAAGTTGAAATTCAAATTACACACACACACTTCTATCCTAACACTTAATCATGCGAAGTCACCAATCCAACTTACCTCATTCCCATCCTCCTCTTTATCCCACATGGTTAATTCTAATTCAAATTTGAATCTCAAATCCATAGGCTCCCTTATATCACATCACAATATCACATCATGCCAACTCAATTACAACTCACACACAACTCATCTCTATCAAATTTGAAATTCAAATTTCAAATTCTCCTCCCATAACATCCACACTTTCGCACCAAGTTTAGCATATTCTTGGAATATTCCCTTGTACCCCAACTCACTCCTCAAACCATGGTTAGTTTCTAACTAGACCAATTACTTTTGAGGAATATCAAATATACCCTTGTCTGATAGTTCTTTTCATCGAACAAACGACCCCTAAATCTCTCTTTAAACACGTCATAAATGCTTTTATCAAATGGCTATTTGAGTTGGTTAAATTTGAGTGTAAAAATGATTGAAAGGTCATAGTGTAAAGTACAATTGGGGGTTTAACAAGTGCGGGTATTTAAAACACCAAAATCCTAAAGAAAACACTTCAGGAATCTGGCGAGTCGGTCACGCACTGACGCGTGGGCAGCGCGCCAGTCTCAAAATGTTTTTACACTCTTGGGACTTTTGGCATATAATTACCCACACCTGTCCTTTGTATTCCTCACTTCTTGCAAATATTATTTCCTCTATTTTCTCTTATCCTATCCTCTAAGTCTAACATCAAAGTATTATAATCTTCTCACCTTATCACTATATTAAAGAGAACGCATCTCCACAAGAGAGCCATATAAGTACCTAATCCATACTTGTGTTTTAGTCGAGGGTCTTCTTTCTCATACCCTTTCTATTAGAATCGAGTCTCTAAGTTAGGTTAGGGCTTGATTCATATCAAACAACTTTATTCAATTTGGTTGTAAGGGAAGTGTTGTATCCGAGAAATCAAGCCTAGATCATTGGGGATCTAGTTGGGGTTTTGGTTATACTTCCAAGTGGAAGTTCTTAGAGATCATAGATTAAGTCGAATCACGGGTTCTTAGGGGTGGATTACGAGGGCGGAATACTGTAGTGATGTGTTGTAAAAGCTTTAAATTTATAATATTAGTTTCACCGATTTCAAACCAACACACGGGTAAAAGTATAACCCACGTATATAGTATAATCTTTAGGTAAGACCATGTCGTTCCATAAGATTGACGTTCTTTAGAGTTAACATGTTTTGCAAGAAATATCTTTAGATTTGTCACGGATCCAAAGATTGATGTTTTAATTATAAAAGACACGAATTCTAAATGAACGGTTTTCATAAACAAGTTGATTAAAAGAATGTTTGCTTAGGCTGAGAATATGAAGATGAACATACATATAGATAGGAATGCACGCACAAATAAAGCATAAAGGCAAGAATCGACGGGTAATCAATCAAGCGATTATCTATTCAATATAAAAAATCATTTTATCTTCTCCCATCCTCTAAGTCTAACATCAAAGTATTCTAATATTCTTACCTTATCACTATATTAAAGAGAACACATCTCCGCAAGAGAGCCACAAAAGTACCTAATCCATACTTGTGTGTTTAGTCGAGGGTCTTCTTTCTCATACCCTTTCTATTAGAATCGAGTCTCTAGGTTAGGTTAGGGCTTGATTCATATCAAACAACTTTATTTAATTTAGTTGCAAGGGAAGTCTTATATATGAGAAATCAAGCCTAGATCATTGGGGATCTAGTTGGGGTTTTGGTTATACTTCTAAGTGGAAGTTCTTAGATATCATAGGTTAAGTCAAATCATGGGTTCTTAGGGGTGGATTACGAGGGCGGAATACCATAGTGATGTGTTGTAAAAGCTTTAACTTTATAATATTAGTTTCACCGATTTCAAACCAACACACGGGTAAAAGTATAACCAACGTATATAGTATAATCTTTAGGTAAGACCATGTCGTTCCATAAGTTCTTTAGAGTTAACATGTTTTGCAAGAAACATCTTTAGACTTGTCACAAATCCAAATATTGATGTTTTAATTATAAAAGACACGAATTCCAAATGAACGGTTTTCGTAAACAAGTTGATTAAAAGAATTTTTGCTTAGGCTGAGAATATGAAGATGAGCATACATATAGATAGGAATGCGCGCACAAATAAAGCATAAAGGCAAGAATCAACGGGTAATCAATCAAGCAATTATCTATTCAGTATAAAAAGAAATCCTTTCGTCCTTTAATTCTTATTATACGAGATGCATTGAGATCGATTTATGGATGATAATAGTAATGATATACTCTCTTAATCAAGTTCGTTAGACATATGATTAGGCATTTAACATCGTTACACTTAGGTTGATAAGAGTTTTATTAATCAATTCTCACAAGATTAATACCAGGTCATTCATAGACAAATAACACGAAATTACATCAAAGCAATAGAGCATTTCAACCTTTTTCCGTCATAAAGATAAATCAAACACTTATTAGTTATCCATGCATACCAACATCGAGCATATTACACATACAATCATAAGCATGTATCCATAGTAAATTTACATCATAATTCTACTTTGCCCAAACAAACATCATACGACTACTCCGTCATCAAGGAAATAAAACACATAATAAACTCAGTAAATTCAGTAGCAATCATATTAAAAGGGTATAAGATTATACCAAAGCTTCACAAGTGAATGATGCGTTTTACACGAGATTTCCTAAATGAAAACTATAAAATACCCAATCACTAATTCAACTAGTAATCTCCCTGTCATGGAAACTAATAGCCCGAAATAGTACTTCTAAATTTGTTCCCTTTGTGGTATAAACAAGTGGAATAGGATGAACTAGAGGTTAGTTCATCATTTCCTTCTTTCTTTTTGGTAATTTTAATCTTGTATCACTTATTGTTGAAAACACAGACTTGGAGCTTCGTAATATAGACCCTGGAACTCCCTATGAACGTGGGTAGTAAGTGTTAAGTGCAAATGATTGGTCTCCAATAAGTGTCATGAGAATTAATGATTATTTTGTAACTGCAAGTGCAAGTACGCCATACTTCCTAAGAAGTGTGTCGTACTTCTTCTTTGAATTATTTGCTTTTCCCTCATTCACAAGTACGTCGTACTTGATAATAAGTGCGCTGTACTTTGGCCTTATTTTCGTAATATTCTTCTAAGTCTTTTCCCTTTAACGGTTGTTAGCGTGTTTAATGAACATATTTCACATTTCTAGTCCTTTTTTGCTTCCTTAACTCCTGAAACAACCATTGCACAAATAAGTATCTAAAGACATAATATTATATATATTTATATAGCTAGATAGTGTATTAACGAGGGATATTTTATGCATATTTAGAGCGTTATCAAATCCCCCCATACTTGAGCGTTGCCTGCCCTCAAGTAAACAAAGAAAAAGTATTTCGTTTATATGTGCGGAAGAGTAGACAAATCCAACGATCACAAGCTAAGATAACGCGACTAAGTAGCTCACGAATTAGGAATAAATTTGATTTCACACACGCTCGTATATAGTAAAGTAAATGATATAAGTAAATCACTTAATCGCTCAGACATGATTCATCTAGATTACCATATGCTTGTACAAGAAACTAAACAAATCCGATGAGGCGTAAGCACCAGGCATAAATATCAAAAGAGGGATTTTATTTGGTTTAGAATGGTACGGGTATCATATGGGATTTATTTTTGGTGTTTTTGAGGTTATAACGTCAAAAAGTTTATAATTAAATCATTGTTGTCCTACCTTAATCCATAACACAACCTAGATCTAACCAAAATCTAGAGAGAAATTGGGAGGGTTTAAAAAGAGAAACACAAGAGAGAAAATGAGAATAGAAGGAAGTATTGTTTTAGACAAATGACAACCAACACCCTCTCTTTGTGTGGAGATGGTTCTATTTACAGTCCAATGCCACATATGGCTCGTGGGCTTTCCTTACATGGGTCGGGCTTGGCGTTTGATGGGCTAAGAGCCCAAAACATAGACAATATTAGATTACAGTCCAAGCCTATTAAACCCGACTAACCTATTACAATATAAGATTGAGACCTTAACTAGATTGATCGTGACTTTCTTGTTTGCCTTAATATTTTAAGGCTAACAATCTCTCCCAAATGAGCGGTCGTTGACTTTACAGGATCTTTTAACTTCTTTCGGTATTTGGTCTTTGTCTTTTCTTGTTTGTAATAGGCTTGTTCCTTCATGCTTGTGATCTTGATATTGAGCCTTCGTCTTTTGACTTTGAGTGCTTGAGATCTTTATCTTGCATCATCTCCTTGTCTTGAATCATCTTGATTTGACTTTCTTGATCATCTTGTGCTTTTGACCGACATAATCTTACTTGTCTTGAAAGCTTGCAATCTCCTCTAATTCATCAATGCTAACAATTTCCATGAAGAATGTTTCTAAGGCTAATAATCTCCTCAGAGAACGATTCTTCGTTTAACTTTAATGAACTTGTTCTTGACAATCAAAGTTGTTGAATATGACATGACCTTGAGCTTTTTGACCAAATACATTCTTCATTAATAGTAAAAATCTTGATGCTGAATGTTTGACTTTTAGAGCTTGAGTATTTGGAATGAGGTAGTTACGCCATCGTCTAAACCCGCATATAAGTGTTAGTGATAAACAGCAAATATAGATGAATCATGTCTTTGTCATTCGTCGATGTCGGTAATGTTAACCTCTAGTTCCGTAAGGACTGTTTTACAGTATGAATACTGTACCTATGATCAGGTAGATTCAATTTAGAAGAATTTCCTTGACAGGGTTTCCGGCTGCACTAGCTTGTTCTCATTATCGAAACGTCTCAAAGCAGACAACACAATAAAAGTGATCAATTAGTTACTATTTTACTAATTAAGTCGTTAATTTATTTATTGGACCAAAATCGATATCCATTTAGCACAAGCTTGATTCATATAGAATCTTGCAAGTCACCTACCGCAGTGCTATTTGATGTTGACACTGGAAGGATTTCCATTTGTCACTGTGAAATACTAAAGAGTATCACTCTGAATGTTATGGCAAGATCACAAGGATAATACGTAGGACGCTTGTTACAACTTGTGAACTTATTAATGTTCAACAATTGTATTTTTACATCGTGTCCTAATGAGATTTATAATTTGATATCTTTTGGCTCTAGACTTAATTTGTGCACTTTGGTTCTAGTAATCGAAGGCTGGAGCTGACTGCCACCTTTTCAATATCAACAATGTCGAAGTGAGATGTCAATAGATAACGTGTGTATCTCCGTGAAAAATGAGACAGTAATCTTTTGAGAGAAACTTGAATGGATAGGAAGGGTTATGCATTGCATCACTGGGTACATGATGTCTATCTTTAATACCAGAGATCATCTTTGTGATTTCGATAAATTATGTATTGACCCGGTTTATTCCTAAAGTATGTGGAGGGTTTCTTTATTTTCAACCTTTATCCATACATTTATTTTTCATTTCAACCCCTTTAATGTTTACCAAGACGGCATTACTACCATCATGTTGTGATTGTTCCGGTGATAACTCATGTCTTAGTCCACATTTTCCCTTTTCTCATTCTTCTCCAAATCACACCTAAGGACTTATAATCTAACTATAGAATGTCCATGGGTAGATCCCTCCGATTCTGGTTGGATCATAAGACTTATACCTAACCTTAACCACCTTATGACTTCACCGACGTCGTGATTTAATTGGTTGTTGGGTATAGAGATCAAAACCATAAAACCTTTGAAAAGCAATCAAAGTGTTTGACACAAAGCAAGACGTTTTTAACACTTTGAAAGTTTTACTTTTTGAAATACCCCCCTTACACATGTGCATCGAGATTTGAAATTATTTCATACATTTGGGTAGAAGTTTTGCACTTGAAGTCTTAAAGATCACATTCTTTTAGATCACATTTTCTCTCCTTATCGAAAATAATAAATCTTGTAGTATTTTAGAAACCAATTGATTAAAATTTAAGACATGAAAAGTTTTATAGGAGAAAAATAATACCATATATTTGCATGAATTATTAGAACATTTTTTAGCTTGCTCCCCTTCAACAATATATGTGAGATATCATATAATGAAAAATTTGACACCACAAGATAAAATGATATGACACCACAAATATGTTGAAGATAGAGTTAGATGCCTT
>BQNB010042485.1:5247-46099 GCA_026074375.1 Tanacetum coccineum
CCATTACAGAGCTTAGGAGGAAGTTGGAACTGGCTCAAAAACAAAAAGATGAAATTCAGCTAACAGTAGAAAAACTTGAGAATTCATCTAAAAATTTAAGCAAACTAATAGACTGTCAGATAGTTGATAAGTGCAAAACAGGTTTAGGGTATAATACTATTCCACCTCCCTATACAGGAAACTTTATGCCTCCAAAACATAATTTGTCATTCTCTGATCTAGAAGAGTTTGTAAATGAGCCTATAGTTAGTGAGCCTACAGTTAAAAAGCCTATAGTTGAGACTAGTGAATCTAAGACTAGTGAAGCTAACTAGTAAAGCAAAGCCTAAGGTTGTTAGGAAGAATAATGGTGCTCTAATTATTGAGGATTGGGTGTCTGATAGTAAGGAAGAAGATGTGCCTCAGGCTAAGATTGAAAAGAAAACTGTAAAACCTAGTTTTGCTAAAATGGAGTTTGTTAAATCTAAAGAGCAAGTAAAGTCTCCTAGGAAAACAACTGTTAAACATGGTAGTCAAAATAGGCTGAACACACATAGTCCTAGAGGAAACCAAAGAAACTAGAATAATATGTTGTCTCAGAGACTAGGAAGTAATTTTGAGATGATTAACAAAGTTTGCTATGTGTGTGGATGTTTTGATCACCTGCAGTATGATTGTAATAACCATGAGAGACAGTTTAATAATAAAAAGATGGTAAAACCAGTGTGGAACTATACTCAAAGGGTGAAACACCAAATTTTTTCTAGAATGACTCACCCCATTCCTAAAAGGAACATGGTTCCAAAAGCAGTATTAATGAGGTCTGGCCTAGTATCACTTACTACTGCTAGACCAGTTAATACTGCTCAACCTAAAACAACAGTGAAAAATGCAAGCCCAATGATAAATATTTTTAATAAAGCACATTCAACTGTTAGAAGGCCCATTAACAACAAAATAGCAACTAAAAATAGTAATTTCAATCAAAAGGTTAATACGACTAGGCCAAAAGCAGTACTTAATGCTGTTAAGGCCTCAACTTGTTGGGTTTGGAAACCAAAGACTAAAGTTTTAGACTATGTTTCTAAACACAACAGTGCATCAATCACCCTAAAGAAGTTTGATTGTGTTGATGCATAAGGCAGATCCAAGTCATTAATGGCTTGGGTCCCCAAAAGAGACTGATTTTCTTACCTTATGTGCTAGGCAATCCATAGCAAGATTTGCAGGAGAAAGGAGTGATTGACAGTGGATACTCAAGGCACATGACAGGGAACATGTCCTATCTTACTGACTTTGAAGAAATTAATGGAGGATATATTGCCTTTGGAGGTAACCTCAAAGGAGGGAAAATCACAAGAAAAGGTAAAGCTAGAATGGAGACAGTACGTGTCAAAGATTATATTCTGCTTATGGACTACTGATCCACCATTCTCTCATAGTTTCAAGAGTTCTCCTGATGCTGGATTCAAACCTTCAAGAGATGATGAAAAGAAGGTTACTGAAGAACCATGAAAAGAAGGTGGTGATTCAAGTAAAGATAGTGAATGTGGTGATCAAGAAAATGAGGATAATGTTAACAGCACTAACACTGTTAATGCTGCTAGCATAAATAAAGTTAATACTGTTGGTTCAAAAACAAGCATTGAACTTTCAGATGATCCAAATATGCCTGAATTGGAAGATATTGTCTATTCAGATGATGATGAAGATGTTGGTGCAGAGGCTGACATGAACAATTTGGATGTATTTATGCTTATCAGTCCTATTCCAACTACAAGAATACACAAGATCATCATGTTAAACAAATTATTGGAGACTTGAATTCAACACCTCAAACAAGAAGAATGACAAAGAATTTGGAAGAACATGGTTTGTTTAGTTTAGTTCAGCAAAGAACAAACCATAAAGACTTTCAAAATTACTTGTTTGCTTGCTTTTTATCACAAGAAGAATCCAAAAAGGTAATTCATGCATTAAAGGATCCAAGCTGGATAGAGGCTATGCAGGAAGAGCTTATACAATTCAAGTTACAAGAAGTTTAGACCTTGGTGGAGTTACCAAATGGAAAAAAGGCTATTGGCACTAAATGGGTCTTCAGAAATAAGAAAGATAAAAGGGGAATTGTGATTAAAAATGAAGCAAGATTGGTTACACAAGGGTACACACAAGAAGAAGGGATTGACTATGATGAAGTCTTTGCCCCTGTTGCTAAAATTGAAGCAATTAGGCTATTCTTAGCATGTGCCTCATTTAAAGACTTTGTGGTGTACCAGATGGATGTCAAGAGTGATTTTCTTTATTGTAAGATTGAAGAGGAAGTCTATGTTTGTCAGCCACCAAGATTTGAAGTTCCCTGATAAAGTATACAAAGTAGAAAAGGCACTTTATGGACTACATTAAGCTCCCAGAGCTTGGTATGAAACCTTATCAACTTATTTGTTGAACAATAGGTTTCATAGAGGAAAGATAGACAAGACTTTGTTTATCAGAAGGGACAAAGGTGATATTCTATTAGTTCAAGTATATATAGATGATATTATTTTTGGCTCTACAAAGAAGTCATTATGCACTGAGTTTGAGAAGATGATGCATAAGAAGTTACAGATGAGTTTTATAGGTGAACTTATATTCTTCTTAGGATTGTAAGTAAATCAGAAGGAGGATGGGATTTTTATCAATCAAGACAAGTATGTGACTAAAATTTTGAAGAAATTTGGTTTTACTGATGTCAAGACGGCAAGCACACCTATGGAAACTCAAAAGCCTTTGCTCAAGGATGAATATGGTAAAGAAGTGGATGTTCATTTATATAGATCAATAATTGGTTCATTGATGTACCTTACTTCTTCAAGACATGATATTATGTTTGCAGTGTGTGTCTGTGCAAGATATCAAGTCAACCCAAAAGTGTCACATCTTCATGCTGTGAAAAAAAAATTTAGATACTTAAAAGGTTAACCTAAATTGGGCCTTTGGTATCCAAAAGATTCACCTTTTGATTTGGTAGCATACACTGAAGTCTCTCAGGCATAGACCTTGGCTCTAAGTCCAAATTTTTATGACCATGTCAATCCGTCACAACATGAACCATTTGGCAATCGGTCGGTGGTAAGGCTTCGTGACCTCAACCCAAAAGATCTGGGTCATTATTAGGAGGCCCTGACCTCTATGATAATGAAAGTTGAATGACCCAAGGGTTTTGCTAAGTCGGTCAACGCATCACTTTGCCTTAAGAATGTCCCGAGTACATCTGGACCGCCATCTAACAAGCTCAAAATAAAGTCCATCGCTTGATGAAGCTCATTCTTGGTCCGACACAACATATTCAAGTAAACAAAATAACTAATCCCTCCCCCCTCATGTAAATAAAAAAAAAAATAAAATAAAATCTTTTAACAAATGGTCCCCGATACTCAAAATTGCATGGAAAACCCCAAACAAGCCTTTGTTGAATATGCATCCTCACGTACCGATGAAGTGGGAGGTATGTGGTATACCTTTAAGCGTGAGAAAAACAATCTTGGTGACACCTATAATCCGTCACGGAGAAGTCATTCAAACCTTAGGTGGAGACAACCTCAAAACTTCCAAAATAATTTCTCAAACCCACCTAACCGGTTCCAACCCAACAGTTCAATCCGAATCGTCCTTCAAAAACCGTCTTAAAAAACTTTCACAACCAATCAAATATAGAAGGAATGGTTTCTGAATTCATGGCATCTCAAGACGCTAGACTATCCAAGTTTGAAGCCAATTTCAAACAACAGCAAAGCGAGATGACCAACAAAATCAACACCGTGTTGAAAGCCATCACCGATAGAATAGCGGGCACACTGCATAGTGATACGGTTAAGAACCTGAAACTGGGGACCCATCTAGTTTTGTTGCTTTTCTTACTAATTATTCGATCCACAATGTTCTTTTCATCCGTCCACCTCGATCAACGCTATCAAGGCAAATTTCAATGATGCAATCATCGAACCACGACAACCGGAGGAACCCAAACCAACCCTCAAAGATGAGTTTAAAGATTTGCATCTTAACCTAACAGTTCTCAAAGTCCTATCCCACGCTCCAATCTATAATGTTATATTAGATAAATACGTTGAGAGTTTAGAACTAGGAAAAAACAGGTCAGTATTTGTTCATGGAGAAACACCTGCAAAGATGGGAGACCTCGGGCTATTCACTTTACACTTTACCTTGTAGATTAGGGGACTCAAAACCTTTTGACACGCTAGAGATCTAGAGGATCATGTGTTATAACTAATCCCACTTTACCTCTTTAAAAAGATTAACATCGGATTATTACAAGAAACTGACCATATCTTTGGGTTGGCTGACGGAACCAAATCCTACCCCGTAGGGATTGTTAAAAATGTAGAAGTCCACATAGGAAAACTAAAACTATTAAATGATTTCTACGTACTAAATATGAAAAAGGACCCTGAGACCCTTTACTTGTAGGAAGAGGATTCCTGGCTACCGTAAATGCAATTATTGATTGTAAGATGGCCAAAATAGCGATAGGAGTAGGAATCACTAGGTCGGTATTCAGTGTAAAAGGAATAGACTTAGGTGAGGAGGAAGCACCTTATTGGACCAACTCGCGAAAAAGGGAATCATATAAACCCCGACCTAGCACGGATGAAATAGGCGCAAAACCCTCTTACTATGCTAGAAAAGACTTCTTAGACTGCCACTTACCCAGAGATGGGAAATTTCTAGAGATGCCGAGCTTAATCCTTTCAAGGATACCTTAGTGTTTAGAAGAATGGTAGAATTTCTAGGAGCCATACCCATTAACCTTAAGTGTAACATGTGGGAGTCGGAGGACCTAATTAAAAAACCAATTAACTGGGACAAACCACCCAAACAGAGATGGAGCTGCATCCAAGATTAGATTAATCGATCCTTGATGAGAGGAATTCACCAAGACCCTTCAATCAATTCCCACAACTAGGAAGCTCTCTGAAAGGGAAAGTCCATAAGAGATCATCGACTTAGACCACTTCTACAACACTGTGTGACTTCGAGTCTAGCTATAAGACTCGTTAATAAAGAAAAGCGCTTCTTACAAGACTCGTTAATAAATAAAATCTCTTCTTGGGAGGCAACCCAATTTACCTTTCCCGGAGATTAGGAGTGTCTCGTGTGTTTTAATTCTTTATAGTTTGTTTTATTATGTTTGAACTATCTTGTAATCATGCTTTGTTTGTCTTTAACTTCATTTTAATTTCAATCAAAGGTATTTTGCAACAATAAGTGTAGGGGAATTTATCCGGCTTTTGAGCCAAGTTCAAGCATGTTTAATAAATTGTTTAGATTAATTCGGGTCATATGAATGAATTGTGAAATCTCAGGTTTTATGCAGCTATTTATACAGGAATTAACTTATGGAATCAAGTGCAGGAAATTTTTCATCAAAAACAAAAATTTCATTTAATACTATAATAAAAAATCTCATTAAATAAAAAAATAAAATATAAATTTAAAAAAATTAAATTTTTTAAAAAAGAAAAAAAAAAATTAAAAAAGAAAATAAATAACAAAAATATAAAAAAAAAATAAAATAAAAAAGACACTAAGTTATTAATAATTACCAATAATTTTAAAAAAAAATAAATTTAAAATTTAAATAAAAAAAATTAAAAATATTAAAAAGAAATAAAGTATATATAAAATATAAAATTAAAATTAAAATATTAAAAAATTAAAAAAAAGATAAATAAAAAAACATATGAAAAAATAAAAAATAATTAAAATTAAAAAAAAAAATAAATAATAAAATAAAAAAATAAATTAAAAGAAAATAATATAAGAAATATAAATTAAAATTAAATATTATATAAAAAAAAAACAAGATTTATAATATCAAAATTAAATATAATAATTAATTAAATAAAAGAAATAATATTTAAAAAAAAAAAAAAAATAAAAAATAATTATTATAAAAAAAAAAATTAGAATTAAAAAAAAAAAAATAAAAATAATAAGAAAAATTTACAAAATAATAAAAAAAAATAATAAAATTATTTAAATAATATATTAAAAATAAATAAAAAAAATAAAAAAAAAAAAAAAATAAAAAAATAAAAAAAATTATATTATAATTAATGATTAAAATAAAATAAAAAATAATAAATAAAATAATATTAAAAAAAAAAAACATCAAAAAATTAAAATAATATAAAATTTTTTTATATAAATAAATTAAAAAAAAATAATAAAATTTTTTAAAATAATAAAAATAACAATTAAATATAAAAAAAATAAAATTTCTATTAAAAAATTAAAATATACTAATAAAAATAATAATTAAAATTTTTATAAAAATATATAAATTATAAAAAAAAAAAAATAAATTTAATAAAATTATATAAAAATAATAAAATATAATAAAAAAAAAATTATTAAATTTTTAATATTATAAAAAATTTTAAAAATAAAATAATAAAAAAAAATTATAAAATTTATAAAAAAAAATAAAAAAAAAAAAAAAAAATAAAATTTAAAATAAATAATATAAAATTTAAAATATAAAATATTAAAATAAAAATAAAACTATAAAATAATAAATATTTTAAATTAAAAATTAGATTACAAAATTATAAAAAAAAAAAATTTAAACATAAAAAAAAAAAAATAAAAAAAAAATAAAAAAATTTTTAAAATAAAAAAAAAAAAATAAAAAAAATTAAATAACTTTTAAAATATATAAAATAAAAATTATAAATATAAATACCATTATATAAAAAAAAAATAAATATATAATCAATTAATTAAAAAAAAAAAAATAAAAGATAAAAATAATTAAGAAAAAAAAACTAAAAAATAAAATAAAAAAATATAAGAGAATAATAAATTAAAATAAATAATATTAGTAAAAAATAAAAATTTTTAAAAAATTAATAAAAAAAAAAAACCAATTACATTCAATATTTTTAAATTAAGACATAAGACATTTAAATGCTAGCCACGGATGTGGTATAAATAACAACACTTGTTAAATTTTTGACATCGTACAGCTACAAAGGCAATTGTTCATTAATATAATACAATTGGGGGGGGGACAATCCGTTATAAAACCTTGTTTGTTCATAATGACATGATATAACATCCTAAAACATCTTCTCTTATATCACAACTCCGTCTCCATCGTTATACCCATGATTTCTAAATAAATCAAAAGAATACTTATATTGATATGAATACTATGATATCAAAATCACTATTATGACAATGTTTATTTTTAACTTTAATCATTTTAAGACATTGTGATATCATCTTTATTACGGTGTTATCTTGTGTGATGAAAGCCTCCGAAAAGGATGTCAAACATCTGAAAAGCCACCAGCCATGACTCAGGCTGCCATCAAGAAACTAGTTGCTGACAGTGTTACCTGCAACACTAGAAGCACAAGCCGCTAACAGACAAATACTTATAATACCACTAGACCAAGATAAGCTTCCTAATGGCAAAGACAATGTAGCTACAAAAGATTTCATGAGCTGCCAACGCTATCAACTTCAAATAGGTACATAAGGCCTAAGGTCCTCATCCGCAATGTTTGAAAGAACTGAACAGTGTTTCCCGTGAGCAACTGTACTGAAGACTGCAAGGTAAAGTTTGATACTGGTACTTTAACTGAGAAAAATTAACATGTGAATTAAATTTTGAAAATTAATTTTTTATTTTTAAGATCTCAGATACTTAGATGTTGTTTCATATACTTTAATGTTTGTTTTTAATTGATATGATACAACTTGATTGTGTTTTATATGTATGTTTTCAATAATAGTTTTAACACAAACGAATAACAATATGCATAGACAAGGATAACTTCATTAACTAATAGCCTGATGGAACACACATGCCTTCATACTTAACAAAAGATAACACCACCATAACATGACATCTACAGGATGATTCCCATGACAAAAGAAACTAAACAGACAACTACCACACCCTAACAACTAGAACACAAAAGCAAACGTTGACAGAAGAGGGAGCACAAAATAGAACATGACTGAATCACTGTCTGCGCAACAGAGCAATGAAAGAGAGCTTCTTAAGGACCTTAAGTTGTGTCTCACAGATAAGCCTCATCATGCCCCTAGATGACTCCAAGTCATCTTGCTGAAACTTCTGAAGCAACCTTACAAATTCAGCAATAATAGTGGACCCAACCAAATTTTGCAACAATATGTATCCCTAACCATCATCTATTGGCAAGATACATATGTATCCCTAACCAACTGAAAGTCCCTTTGATTGTCATTATGAAACAACAAAGTCACAATGTTTGTGAGTTGGTTCGAGTTTGCATCGAATGCTAGTTGAGATAGGTGAGACATTGTAGTGGAAGGAAGTTTGAGTTAATAAAATCTATCTAACTGGAATGTGGTATGGAAAAGGGTAGGGTGATGAGCAAATATATAGGAAGGGGAAAATAATCAAACAAAAAAATGGAAAACTTAAAAGTACAAGAGGTGAATAGTGAGATCTTGTCTTACTAGATGTAAAGGATAGCCGAATTTAATGTGATTAGTAGTGGAGAAAGCTTTTAGGGAGGTCATTTCTTTGGGTCAAAGAACAAAAACCAATGCTATTATGGGAATTAAGTTACTATCTAATCTAATTGATCTAAAGCTGGTTACAAAACTGTAATTACATGCATATAACTCTTGTACTCACTTAGTTCTTGGATTTTATGCTAGTTGTGATTGATTAACTAACATACATGATGCACATTCAAGCTTAAACATATTGAACTGATTAATTGTATAGTAAGCTTAATTTTGTTGTAATTATTGGTAACTTTGTATACATACCCTCAAACTTTATGCAACCTGGTCTACTTGTATACTTTGGTAAAGTTTACTCAGCACAGACATTCATATTGATTATAACAGTCAAAGTTTAAACTGGATTGCTTCCATATAAGTGTAACACCCCCAAATATGGGTCGCAGCAAAATGTTGACCGGGAGCATTACTTCATAATACCATTGCACAAGACTTGAGAGAACGACATCTAAATGTGTCGTTTGAAAAGTAATCTTGTATTATTTAGACTCCAATGCACATCAAGTAAACCAAGCATCTAATTTACCTGAGCAAAACATGCTTAAAAGTGTCAACATAAAGTTGGCGAGTTCATAGGTTTAAGTAGATGTAAATGTAAAACCCAAAACTATATATATAGGTTTACTGTGTTACAAGTCCCGCCCATACAAGACTTGCAATGCATAAACTTACATATATAGGTTTTCTTAAAATGTATAGACACAAACTATACAAAATGCGTTTATTAAAATGTTGAAATCCAAGATTTGTAAAGTGTGCGTGACCATTTCAATCCTTATATTAGCCACCAAATTTAGAAGTATAATGTTGGACCACAATGTTTTCAAAGAGTATGATAATTGTAATGAGCATAATGTCCTATAATGTTTCAAGTGTGTATTGCCTAGATGCAACATAAAGTGTGATTACGATTATTCCCCTAAGTTCATGAAACTGTGACGTAGACGTATCAGTATGCCACTTTATTCAAGGCACGATAAAAGTTCATGTGTATGTCATGCTAGCCCTAAGGCTCCAAGTCAATCGTGATCCGACATGGTATAATGTTTGTTAGTTTGATCTCGAACTAGTGAAAGCTAATCACCCGAACGAGGGTTGTCAATCCCCAATAGATCTATTTTATAACACTCGCGCTTACCCTCCAAGTAATTAACAGTTCATGCAACCTAAGCTAATCCGTAATCATTTGAATGAAAGTAAACTTGTTGCGTCCATAAGTAAAGTGAGTATGTCAACGAGTTTGTAACCAACCATTGTAAATGAGTTTGTAAACGTTCATGTAACCGAGTTTGTAATCAATCATGTAATGAGTTTGTAATGAGTATGTAATTGAGTATGTAAATGAGTATGTAACCAATTTTGTAAACGTGTATGTAACCAAGTTACGAAATCAAGTATGCAAACAAGTGTGCAAAAGAGATTTTAAATGAATATGTAAACAAGTTGTAACGAGCATGTATTCTCCCCCGAGATTTGTAAAGTAACAGTAAAACAAGTGAAAGAGGGGCTATAAACTCACCTCTAGTGAAAGTAGTGATTATCGCGAAATCGACAGAGTAATCGTCACAAACGATCCGGAATGCAACCTAATTAATTATAGGTCGTATAAGTATAATGTATTTAATATAAATATGACATCACAAGTTATATAGTTACACCACCACCTAATAGCTTTTGTTTCATTTAAAAAGTCGAAACAATATTTAAATCGTAATTGTTAAATAAATGACTACGCATTTGTATCCGTAAAATAAAATGTTATCTTTGTCCAACAATGTATTATTTGTTAATAATACAAGATTTAATATTTTTATTGATTATATAATGATATTATATAATTAGTTTAATTGTTTTATAAAAATATTGTACAAAAGTAAAAATAGTGCATAAGGTTTTATAAACCTTATATCTTTATCGTTTTAACTCCGTTTTACATGTTATTTATACCCGTGGCTTCGTATTAAGAAAATCTATCAAAATATTATATTTATAATATTTTAGCTACTGATGAACAGTAACTTTTACTGTTTTTATAAAATATATAAAACTACTTTTATATATTTAATTATCGTAAACTCGTAAATGTCATAACTCATTCGTTATAGATCCGTTTCGCGTGTTCTTTATTTGTATGGAATCGTAATTAAAATTTCTATCCAAGTAAAATATTTCCCAAAAACTTACTGTTATGAACAGTAGTTTATTTTATAAAATAAGTTTTATAAAAACACTTTTACGTATTTAATTATCGTAATCTTGTAAATGTCATAACTTCTTCGTTATAGCTCGGTTTTTCGAGTTCTTTATATGCTTACGATCCTTATAATATGTACTATTTTAATAAATTATAAAATAAATATTTTATTAAACGAAGTAAAACAGTAGCTTTTAGGTTTTTACATAATTAATGTTATAAACTTATTTTATACACTTTTCACTTAATTAAAATGCTACGAGTCCTCTAATATGATTAATACACTAACTTGTGTATATTTATAATCCTTTACTGTATGTTCAAGAATATGTCCAAGTACATAACTTTTATAAATAATACTTTCAACACAAATTAATTTATAATCTAAACATATAAATTAATTTACACTTATATAAGATGTGTACTTCCATTTTAAATATTATTTCACCAACATATTCATAAAATTCGAACCATAATATGAGAAAAATCTAACTTTCTTTCTTATATAACCCTTGTTAAAACAAAACCCAAGCTTCCAAATCAAACCCAAACACCTTAGGTATGAATACTAATGAGCCTTGAATACTTGTATCTTGCTAGAGTAAAATTTATGAGAAACCTTAAATGATTAAGGTTGAGCCGTGGGTATGGTGTTTGTAGAGAGAGTTTGTGTGTAAAAGTTTGCTTGCAATATTATGTGTGTTTAATCTTTCCTTAGACTCTCTCTTTATAGCAACTTGTATTGTAGTAAACTACCTTAACACATGGTTTTAGAGATGGTATTAGTACATGGTGTAAGAGTGATGTGCCAATTTATTGAGTAAAGAGATTAGGGTACATCTTGTCTAAGGTTTTAATTAATTGGAAACTATGAATTACGTTTGAGTGCTTATTTGAGCCATGAGCCTTAAAGAAGGGAAAAAAGAGAGTTTTGCTTTTACTATTTGTGAAAATGTGATGAAATGAAATCTTATGTTAGCTCATTATATACTCAAAATATCTAGATAATATCTTATAGACAAAAGAGCCAAGGAAGAAATCAAGAGGGTGTGGCTTGTAAGAGGTTAGATAAGAGTTGGTGATGATTTGAGTACAAGCTTGGCATGAAAGTCTTGGTAGATATTTGCACATGGGAATTCCTAAGTGAAAAATTAGATATCATTTTATGTATATGCATATATATCCGGCCTTAGTGGTATTTGGTTGTAAGAATGATATAATTTTTGGGTATTGGGTATAATTGTGGGTATTTGGTTAGATGTAGATAGGTAGAATGGTTTACTTGTATGCAAAAAGGTTTCCAAAATGTGAAACGTAAACAGGCTCATGAACGTAATATAATCTTGTACTAGTTCCGGACTAAGGTCCATTGTAATCCCGAGGCCGGCCCAAGACATTAAACCACGACCCAACAAGCCTTACAAGGCCGGCCCATTAAGTGGTATAAATACCCCTCTCCAAGTGTGGAGAGGGTGTTGGTCTCATTTGTTTTTCATATACTTGTAATCAACCATCTCATCTTTTTCTTCTCTCTACTTTCTCTCTCTAACCTCTTTCTACATTTCTTTATTTTTCTCTTATCTATTTTTGTTGGTATTAAAAGTCTTCTTGATGCTGTTTGAATTACTACTGCTCATGTTTGTGTTAATGCTGCTCAGCTGGATTTAGTGCTGCTCATGAACTTTAAAAAAATATGCTAAGTGTTTACTACTGCTACTACAAAGTTACTACTGCTAGTGAATATTAGTACTGCTAGTGAAAATATGCTAAGTGTTTACTACTGCTAGTACAAAGTTACTACTGCTAGTGAATATTAGTACTGCTCAAGGTTAAGACTGCTCAGAGATAAGTTAATGCTGCTGAGGTTAATAAGTTAGTATTGTTTGGATGTTAGTACGCTTATGATGATAAGTATTTAATTATTGTTTATAGAAAAGATTATGGATATCTTAGGAAAGTATTGTAAGCCGACTAGGACTCCTTGGTGTATAAAAGGAGGTCCTAGGGCATAGAGTTTCATATATAATTAGACGTATAATTCATAGCTTCAAGGTCTTTGTAACCCTAATACTTTAAGAGTATTCGTATTATTATCATTAATAATATTGGAGCTTATTTGTTGAATTGTATGTTCATTGAATTACTGTTTCATTAATAATTCTTCTTAATATTAAAGATTAGATTCCGCATAATCTTTAATACATTCAAACACAGTTTCTACTATAGTTGTGTTAGATTTATCTAATATAACTAAACCTTAAACAAGCTTAAGGAATTCGATCTATTGAAGTGGGATCAACAAGTGGTATCAGAGCTTGTTGAGAAGCTGTGAATAAGAAGAACCTGTTCTTGCTAAAAGATATGGATCAAGATTCTGCACACATGGTGGCTGCATCCAAAGTTCCCATGCTCAAACCTGGTGAGTATGAGATATGGAGGATTGGAGATTAGATAATTATATCCAGAAGATAGACTATGCACTGTGGGAAGTCATAGAGAATGGTGCAACCTTGCCAAAAACAAAAATTATGGAAGGAGTTATGACAGAGATGCCTATTACAACTGCTGAAGAAAAGGCTCAGAGAAGATTAGAGGTGAAAGCTAGAAGTACTTTAATGATGGGCATTCCCAATGAACATCAGTTAAAGTTTAACTCTATAAAGGATGCTAAGAAGTTGCTAGAAGCTGTTGAAAAGAGATTTGGTGGGAATGCAGCTACAAGAAAGACTCAAAGGAATCTCTTAAAGCAGCAATATGAAAACTTCACTTCTCCAAGCTCAGAGATGCTTGATCAAACTTTTGATAGGCTTCAAAAGCTTGTGAGTCAGTTAGAGATTTTGGATGAAAAGCTTTCACAAGAAGATGTTAATCAAAAGTTATTAAGAAGTCTGTCACCTGAGTGGAACACACATGCTGTTGTGTGGAGGAATAAAGCTGATTTGGATACAATGAGAATGGATGATCTCTACAACAACCTTGAGTGTAGAACAGGGTTAAAGTATGTCCTATCTCAAGTTCAAGCACACAAAACATGGCTTTTGTTTCCTCTTCAAATAACAACACTAGCAGCACTAATGAAGCAGTTAATACTGCTCATGGAGTTTCTACTGCTAGCACTCAAGTTAATGTTGCTACTCTATAAATAATTGATAACTTGAGTTATGCGTTATTTTGTTGCAATCTTTGCTAGTCAACCAAATAGTCCTCAACTTGTACATGAGGACTTACAACAAATCTATCCAGATGACATGGAAGAGATGTATTTGAGATGGCAAATGGCCATGTTGATTATGAGGACAAGAAGATTTTTAAAGAATACATGAAGGAAACTTACTGTTAATGGTAATGAGACTATTGGTTTTGATCAAGCCAAAGTGGAGAGCTACAACTTCCACAAGAGGGGCATTGGTGCAGGAGTGCAGAGCTCCAAGGAATCAAGACAACAAGAACAAGGAAAGCTCAAGAAGGAGTGTGCCTGTTGAAACATCTACTTCCACAGCTTTAGTGTCATGTGATGGTCTTAGTGGATATGAATGGAGTGATCAGGCATATGAAAGGCCTAATTATGCACTCATGGCTTTCACATCTTCAAGTCGTAACTTAGGGGTATCCAATTATTCTATTTGTTAAAAATTTTGTTTGGAAACTGTTGAACTTCTTAAATCTCAAAATGATCAACTATTAAAAGATTTAAAGAAATCCAAGTTAATGGTTCTAGGTTATAAGATAGGTTTAAAGTCAGTGGAAGAAAAACTTAAAGTTTATAAAGCAAATGAGTCTATTTATTTACAAGATATTAAGGGCTTAAAATTTGAAATTCATATAGGAGAAATAACTATTAGAGAGCTTAGGAAGAAGCTTGAAATAGTTCAAAAAGAAAAAGATGGCATTCAACTTAATGTAGATAAATTTGAACATGCATCTAAAAGTTTAAACAAGCTCATAGAGTGTCAGATAGTTGACAATTGCAAGAAAGGTTTAGGCTATGAAAATTATAATGCAGTTCCACCTCTCTACACAGGAAATTTCATGCCTCCAACACCTGACTTGTCTTTTACTGGTTTAGATGAGTTTATTAATGAGCCTGTAGTTGAGAACTGTAAAGCTATGTCTAGTGAAGAAGAGCCTAAGGTAGTTAGGAAGTATGATGATGCCCCAAGTATTGAAGAATGGGTGTCAGATGATGAGGAAGAGGATGTGTCTCAGCCTAAAACTGAAAAGAAAACAGTTAGGCCTAGTATTGTTAAGAAAGAGTTTGTCAAATCTAAACAACAAGAAAAAACTGCTAGGAAAACTATTAAACAAGTTGAGCAACATAGGCAAAACACTCACAATCCAAGAGGCAATCAAAGAAATTGGAACAATATGATGTCTCAAAAACTAGGAAGCAATTTGTGAAAGTGTTTAATAATGCGTGTTAATGTGTGTAAGCTTTGATCATTTGGCATTTTGATTGCAATTACCATCAAAAAACAGTTTCCAAAATCAAAGGATGGTAAAACCTGTTGTGGAACAATGCTTAAAGGGTGAATCATCAAAACTTTGCTAAAAAGACTCACCCCTGTGCTAAAAAGAACTTGGTTCCAAGAGCAGTACTAATGAAGTCTGGTTTAGTATCAATTAATACTGCTAGACAAAATATTTCAAAAACAGCAGTATTGGTTAATACTGCTAGACAAGTTAATGCTGCTCACTCAAAAACAATAGTGAATGCTGCTAGACCAAAGGGTTAATACTGTTAGGTAAAAAATTTAATACTGCTAGACCAAAAGCAGTAGTTAATGCTGTAAGGCTCAGCTTTTTAGGTTGGAAACCAAAGCATAAAGTTTTAGACCATGTTTCTAAACACAACAGTGCATCAATCACCCTAAAAAAGTTTGATTATATTGATGCACAAGGCAGATCCAAGTCAGTGATGGCTTGGGTCCCTAAAAGAAACTGATTTTCTTATCTAATGTGCAGGGCAATCCACAAATGGATTTACAGGATCAAGGAGTGATTGATAGTGGATGCTCAAGGCACATGACATGGAACATGTCCTATCTTACAGACTATGAAGAGATAGATGGAGGATATGTTGCTTTTGGAGGGAACCCTAAAGGAGGGAAAATCACAAGAAAAGGTACCATTAAAACTAGTAATCTAGATTTTGAAAATGTGTATTTTGTGAGAGAGTTAAAGTTTAATCTCTTTAGTGTCTCACAAATGTGTGATAAAAAGAATAGTGTTCTTTTTAATGACACTGAATGTATTGTTTTATCTCCAAACTTTAAGTTAATTGATGAAAGTCAAGTTTTACTTAGAGTTCCTAGAAAGAATAATATGTATAGTGTTGATTTAAAGAACATAGTTCCTAAAGGAGGTTTAACTTGCCTTTTTGCAAAAGCCACATCTGATGAATCTAAACTTTGGCATAGAAGGCTAGGTCACTTAAATTTTAAAACCATGAATAAATTGGTTAAGGGAAATCTTGTAAGAGGTTTACCTTCTAAACATTTTGAAAATGATCAAACCTGTGTTGCTTGTCAAAAAGGGAAAGCAGCACAGAGCCTCTTGTTAGTCCAAAACAGAGAACTCAATTAGTCTTCCTTTACATTTGTTGCATATGGACTTGTTTGGTCCAACATTTGTAAAAAGACTTAAGAAGAAAATGTATTGCCTAGTTGTCACAGATGATTACAGTAGGTTTACATGGGTTTTCTTTCTAGCTACTAAGGATGAGACTAGTGGGATTCTTAAGTCTTTTATAACTAGGATAGAAAATCTAGTAGATCACAAGGTTAAGGTGACTAGATGTGATAATAGAACTGAGTTCAAAAATAGAGAGATGAACAATTTTTGTGAAAATGAGGGTTATTTTGAGACAATTTAATGTAGCTAGAACTCCTCAACAAAATAAAGTTGCTGAGAGGAGGAATATGACACTAAGTTGAGGCTTCTAAACCATGAAGTTGATTCTAAGTTGCCACTACCTTTTAGGCAAAATCAGTTATATTGCATGCTATGTTGCACAATATAGTGTTAGTAGTTAAGCCTCATAACAAGACCCCATATGAACTTTTTCATGGTAGAACACCAACTTTAAGTTTTATGAGACCATTTGGTGTCCTGTTACCATTCTCAATACCATAGATCACTTAGGAAAATTTGATGGTAAAGGTTTGATAAAGTCCTTTAATTGGATACTCTTTGAATAGTAAAGCCTTTAGAGTATTTAATAGTAGAACAAGGATAGTGGAAGAAAACTTGAATATTAGGTTTAGTGAGAGTACACCTAATGTTGTAGGTAGTGGACCAAATTGGCTATTTAATATTGATGCATTAACAAGAACAATGAAATTATGAGACCAGTGTGGTGAAGGTAGACATTCTAATGGTTTTGTAGAGTAAAAAAGCAAGTGATAAGCTGTCAAGCTAGAAAGGAGACAGAACCTGTCAAAGATTACATTTTGCTACCATTATGGACTGCTGATCCACCATATTCCTAAGATCCAAAGAGTTCTCATGATGATGGATCCAAACCTTCAAGTGATGATGGAAAGAAGGTTGATGAAGATCCAAGAAAAGATAGTAAATGTAAAGATCAAGAGAAGGAAGATAATGTTAACAGCACTAACAATGTTAATACTGTTAGTTCAACTGTTAATGCTGCTGGCACAAATGAGGTTAATGCTGTTGGTGGAAAAACAAGCATTGAACTTCCATTTGATCCAAATATGCCTGCTTTGGAAGATGATAGCATATTTGACTTCTCAAGAGATGATGAAGTGAATGGAGCATTGCTGACATGAACAATTTGGATACAACAATCTAAGTCAATCTTAATCCAACTACAAAATTCATAAAGATCATCCTCTTGATCAAGTGATTATGATTTTGCAATCAGCTACCAAACAAGAAAAGATGTCCTAAAGAATTATGGGAGGAAACATTGTTTTGTTATACTTTATCAACAAAGAACAAACCATAAAGACCTTCAAAACTGCTTGTTTGCTTGTTTTTTTATCACAGGAAGAACCCAAAAAGGTAATTCATGCATTGAAGGATCCAAGCTGGATAGAGGCTATGCAGGAAGAGCTTCTACAATTCAAGTTACAAGAAGTTTGGACTTTAGTGGATTTACCAAATAGAAAAAGGGCTATAGGCTCTAAATGGGTTTTTAGGAATAAAAAGGATGAAAGGGGAATTGTGATAAGAAATAAAGCAAGATGTTTTTAGCATAAGGAATACACAAGAAGAAGGGATTGACTATGATGAAGTCTTTGCCCCTGTTGCAAGAATTGAAGCAATTAGGCTATTTTTAGCTTATGCTTCATTTAAAGATTTTGTGGTGTATCAAATGGATGTAAAAAGTGCTTTTCATCCAGACTTTCCTGATAGAGTATACAAGGTTGAAAAAGCACTGTATGGACTACATCAAGCTCCTAGAGCTTGGTATGAAACCTTGTCAACATATCTGTTGGACAATGGGTTTCAAAGAGGGAAAATTGACAAGACCTTATTCATCAAAAGGTACAAAGGTGATATTTTGCTGGTCCAAGTTTATGTGGATGATATCATCTTTGGTTCAACAAAGAAGGAGCTATGCATTGCATTTGAGAAGTTGATGCATGAGAAATTTCAGATGAGTTCTATGGGAGAACTTACATTCTTCTTGGGATTACAAGTGAAGCAGAAGAAGGATGGCATATTTATTAGTCAAGATAAATATGTTGCTGAAATTTTAAAGAAATTTAGGTTTACAGAAGTCAAGACTGCAAGCACACCAATAGAAACTCAAAAGCCTCTGCTCAAGGATGAAGATGGTGAAGAAGTGGATGTTCATATGTATAGGTCAATGATTGGTTCATTGATGTATCTTACATCTTCAAGACCTGACATCATGTTTGCAGTGTGTGCCTGTGCTAGATACCAAGTTAATCCAAAGGTTTCACATCTTCATGCTGTGAAAAGGATTTTTAGGTACTTAAAAGGTCAACTAAAATTAGGCCTTTGTTATCTAAAAGATTCCTTTTGATTTGGTAGCATACACTGACAGTGATTATGATGGAGCAAGCTTAGATAGGAAGTCTACAACAGGAGGTTGTCAATTCCTTGGATGCAGATTAATATCATGGCAGTGCAAGAAACAAACAGTGGTTGCAAATTCCATAAGAGAAGCTGAGTATGTGGCTGCTTCAAATTGATGTGGATAAGTGCTTTGGATTCAGAATCAACTACTTGATTATGGGTACAATTTTATGCATACCAAGATCTTTATTGATAATAACAGTACTATTTGCATAATTAAAAATCCTGTTTTTCATTAAAAAAACAAAGCATATAGAGATCAGACATCATTTTATTAGAGATTGCAATGAAAAGAAATTGATTCAAATGGTCAAAAATCCGACTGACAAGAATAGTTTCAATATTGCCTTACAAAAACTTTTAAGTAAGTAGATTTCAATAGTTGATATGCTAGTATTTGGATGCTAAAATCTTAAAGTCTTTATCTTTTTATGTTTTTGTAGAGTTTTGTATGAATTAGTACTGTTATTCATGTCATTAAAAGTTTCTGTTGTTAAGTATAATTAGTACTACTGGTTATACTTCATACTGCAGAGTTTCTACTGTTAGTTATACTTAATACTGATAGGTATAATTAATACTATGATAATTGTAAAATTTTCTATGGCTTTGTGTTTACTTGGTTTTGGACTACATATTGCAGGATAAGAAAAGAAAAGTGTTAGATAGATGAATGGGAATGTTGTTGGAATGGAATTGGAGTTAAAAACTGATGAGTCAAAGTATCATGCTAGCTAGGCATAACTTACTACTGCTTGAGTTACTTACTGCTGGTGTTAGGGTATTTTCATATATACTTTGATTAAGGTTTCAATCAATCATATAATAGATTCATTCTTCAAATACTCTCAATTACAAACCCTAACTCAATGTTTATCATCCATTTATCATAACCAACACAAATGGCGTACTCTAAAGTTATCAGATACTCATAATATGGTCGCATATTTTGCCTAACCCACCAGAGAGTGATGGGTTTGAACAAATTATGGATGTTTTGAATACACACCCTATAAGGTATGGATTAACGATTAATCCTACTATACATATTTCTTGCATTGAACAGTTCTGGTCTACTCCCATGGCCAAAACTATCAATGGGGAAGAATAGTTACACGCCCTAGTAGATGGCAAGGAAATAGTCATCACTGAATCATCTGTTAGAAGAGATCTTCAACTAGCAGATGAGGAAGGTGTGGATTGTTTACAAAATTCTACCATCTTTGAACAACTTGCATTAATGGGGTATGAGAAAATCTTACAAAAGCTAACTTTCTATAAACCATTCTTCTCCCCACAACAGAAAATCCTGATTCATAATATTTTACAATGTCTAAGTCCAAAGACTACTGCATGGAATGAGTTTAGTAGCACTATGACATCTTTCATTATCTGCTTGGCTACAAACCAGAAGTTTAACTTTTCAAAATTCATTTTTGAAAGTAAGATTAGAAACTTGGATAATGTGTCTGGAATTTTTTTTATGTATCCAAGGTTTGTGAAAGTATTTCTGGATAAACAACTTGATGGGATGTCAGCTCATACAAGAATTTATATTGCACCCTCTTACACTAAGAAGATTTTTAGAAATATGAGAAGGGTAGGAAAAGGTTTTTCTGGTAGAGTAACACCTTTATTTCCAACAATTATGGTACAAAACCAATCTGAAATGGGTGAAGGTTCAGCAATGCCCACTGATCCCCATCACACACCCACTATTATTCAATCATCCACTCAACCTCAAAAGACACAAAAACCTAGGAAGCCTAAAAGAAAGAACACTCATGTACCTCAGTCTAGTGAAAATGTTGCATATGAGGCTGTCCATAAGGAGTGTGGTGACAGTTTGGTGAGGGCTGCCACTACTGCTTCTAGCTTAGAAGCAGAGCAGGACAGTGGTAACATCAATAAGACCTAATCCAAGGCAACACCTAATGAATCTAGTTCCCTAGGAACTAATTCTGGTGGTAGTCCCAGGTGCCAAGAACCCATGGGGGATACTATTGCTCAAACTAGGTTTGAGAAGGTATCTAAACATTCCACTGATTCACTGCTCGCAAGAGGTAACACACTTCGAAGTGAGGAGGATAGACTTAAACTTAATGAATTGATGAAATTATGTACAACTTTACAAACCAGAGTTCTTGATTTGGAGAAGACAAAGACCACTCAAGATAATAAGATTGCTAGTTTGAAAAGGAGGGTCAAGAAGCTTGAAAAGAAAGATAGGAAAAGAACTCATAAGCTGAAGAGATTATACAAAGTTGGTTTGACAGCTAGGGTAGAATCCTTTGATAATGAATAAAGTTTGGGTGAGGATGCATCCAAACAAGGGAGGAGGAGTAGCGCTATTGATGCTGATGAAGACATTGCCCTGGTTAATGTTCAAGATGATACTAAGATGTTTGATGTAGATGATTTAAGTGTCTGGAACCTGAGACTGAGCTTCTACAAAAAAGAAAGATTTGAATTGAAAAAGATGTTTACGATAAACTTTTGAAAAGTTATTCAACACTAGAAAAGCATTGCATTTCATGGAATTAACAACTCAACTCAACTAAGAAATTTTTTAAAAGGATAATTTTCGTGAAAACCAAAATGCTCCTACATTTAATCAATTATTTAAAATAAATGAATTGAAAGCTCAGTCACAGGAAAAAGGACACAATCATAAGAAAGTTTGGAAACGGATTATGATTAAATCTCTTGAGTGGAAAAGTTGTGTGGAATATGTAAAGGAAAGACATTGATGAGATTGAAAACATTAATCTTTGAGTTGAGCATAGTGTGGCAAAATTACTCTCTGAAAATGAAAATTTAAGAATAGAAAGAGAGCATTTGAAATCAATTTACAATGACCAATTTGACTCAATTAAAAAGACACGTGTTCAATCCAAAGGACATTGTGACTCTCTAATTGCTCAAATCAATGCAAAGTTTGTTGAAAATTCAGATTTAAATGCTCAACTTCAAGAAAAGGTTTTTGCTACTGCAGCATTGAAAAATGAATTAAAGAAACTTAAAGGGAAAAATGTTTTTGATACTGCTGTTTCAAAACCTATTGCCACTATTGCTCCAGGAATGTTCAAGCTAGACATAGAACCTATTTTTCATATACTTAAGAACAATAGGGATGCCTATGAGGTTTATCTTGAGAAGACTATAGAAAACACTAACACCCTTCGTGGACTTGTAGAATGCGCTAGAAAACAGGTATCCTATTGAACCTCTATTAGAATCTGCTTGCATGTTTACAAAACATGTTCAGGAATTGTTGGTCTATGCCTCTCAAACATGCCCTATGTCACCACAATCTAGTGAGAAATTAGTTGTTGTCACACCGATTAACAAGGACAAAAGAGTTAGATTTGCTAAACCTGTCACATCATCAAATAATATTCCCAAGCAGACTGATTCTCTTAAAACCAAAGATTCTAACAAGCCTTTGTTGCCTTCCACAGGAGTAAAACCTACTACTAGTGCTAGCGGATCAAAGCCTTCAGGCAATACAAAGAACAATATGATCATGCGACCACCACGTAGAAATTAGAACAAAAAATTAGAAGACCACCCTAGGAAAGTTAAATCTAGTCTGAATAAGACGAATTCTATTTCTGAACCTATCAGTAATGCACTTGTTAAGTATTCTGTGAGAAATGCTAAGTTTGAATATGTGTGTGCTATCTGTAATAAATGTTTGTTTGATGCTAATCATGATATGTGTCTTATTGATCATGTGAATGATGTGAATGTGCGTTCAAAATCTAAATCTAAAAGAAATAAAAAGAGAAAAGCTTAGAAACCTACGGGTAAAGTGTTCACGGATGTAGGATATAAGTGGAAACCAACAGGAATATTTTTCACTATAGTTGGTAGTTCGTGCCCTTTAACTAGGATCACTCCCAAGAAAATAGTGCATGTTAAGGAAACCACTAAGTTAGTAGAAACACCAAAACCAGAGATCAAAGTATATATTAGGAGACCCAAACAATTAAAATTAGTAGGTTCGAGTAAAAAAGCTAAGATTGTAGAATCTAAAATTGCTAACAACTCGGAACCCACTCATTTATGGGGATCCAATGCTACAAATGTTCCATTTTCTTCTTCTCTTGTCAATGACAGGTTGTCCAGATTGTCCTCTGGTATATGGACTTCGGATGTTCTAAACATATTACAAGGAACCGCTCTCATCTCATGAACTTTGTTAGTAAATTTCTGGGAACTGTTTGATTCGAAAACGACCAAGTTGCAAAGATAATGGGGTATGGTGACTATCAGCAGGGGAATGTAATTATCTCCAAGCTGTATTATTTAGAAGGGCTTAGACATAACTTTTTTTCTGTTGGACAATTTTGTGACGCGGATCTTGAAGTTGCATTTTGGAAAAACACTTGCTTTATTCGGAATTTAGAAGGTGTTAATCTACTTTTAGGCTCCCGTGACATAAATTTTACACTATTTCTCTTGATGATATGCTAAAGACTTCTTCGATATGTCTTCTATCAAAAGCTTCAAAGACTAAGAGCTGGTTATGGCACTTTCGTTTATCGCATCTTAACTTTGGTACTCTTAACAAGCTAGACAAAGACGGTCTTGCACGAGGTATTCCAAAGCTTAAATTTCAGAAAGATCATCTGTGTTCAGCGTGTGCATTAGGAAAAGCAAGAAATATTCTCATCAATCCAAAGCCAAGGAAAGTAACCAAGAAAAATTATATCTTTTGCATATGGATCTTTGTGGCCCAATGTGTGTGGAGAGCATTAACGGGAAAAAGTATATCTTGGTAATTGTTGACGATTACTCTCGATTTACTTGCGTTAAATTTCTGAGATCAAAGGATGAAGCTCCTGATGCTATCATCAAGTGCATCAAAATTATTCAAGTTAGTTTGAATGCCACAGTCCATAATGTTAGAATAAATAATGGAACTGAATTTATTAATCAGACTCTTCATGATTTCTATGAAAATGTCAGTATTTCGCATCAAACTTCAGTTGCTTGCACTCCTCAACAAAACAACATTGTCAAAAGACGAAACCGAACTCTTGTGGAAGCTGCCCGCACTATGCTGATATTTTCAAACGTTCCTCTGTTTCTATAGACCGAAGCAATCAACACAGCTTGTTATACCCAAAACCTTTCTATGATTCATCTCTGATACAACAAAACTCCATATGAGCTAATGCACGACAAGAAGCCGGATTTATCGTTCTTTCATGTCTTTGGTTCACTATGTTATCCAACCAATGACAGTGAAGACTTGGGTAAACTAAATGCAAAGGCCGATATTGGTATTTTCGTTGGATACGCCAGCAAAGAAAGCTTTTCAGAATCTATAACAGGAGAACCCAGAAAGTTATAGAAACAATTCATGTACGTTCGATGAGCTGACAGCAATGGCTTCTAAACAATTCAGTTTAGGACCCGGGCTTCAAGTTTTGACTCCTGCAACATCCAGTTCATGACTCGTACCAAACATTATTCCTCAACAACCTTGTAATCTACCAAAAAGAGATGAATGGGATACTTTGTTCCAACCCTTGTTCGATGAATACTTCAATCCTCCAACTATTGTTGTATCCACAGTTCCAGTAGCTGCTGCTTGCTGCACCAAGAGCTGTTGACATAGCTGATTCACTGTGTCTGCATCCAAGATGCACATAATCAAAGTATTTCATCAACACATAGAACAAGAACATTCTCTAATTATTTCTCAAGGTGTTGAAGAATCACCAAAAACACCACATTTTCATGATGATCCACTTCATGAAGACTCGACTTCTCAAGGATCATCATTTAATGTGACCTCCCACACTCCATTTGAGCTAATTGGTAGATAGACTAAGGATCATCTAATAGCAAATGTAATCGGAGATCCTTCTCGCTCTTTCTCCACAAGAAAGCAACTCAAAACTGATGCCATGTGGTGTTACTTTGATGCCTTCCTAACTTCTGTAGAACCAAAGAACTTCAAACAAGCAATACTGAACCATCATGGATCGATGCAATGCAAGAAGAATTCATGAATTTAAAAGACTATAAGTTTGGGAAATTGGTGCTTGTGTCCATAAAGTCATGTTGATCAAACTAATAAATGTTTTTACAAGGTCAAGAGATGATTTGGTGGGTATTAAAGAATAAGGCTAGATTAGTTGCTCAGGGGTTCAGGCAAGAGGAGGGAATTGATTTCAAGGAATCATTTGCACCGGTTGCAAGAATAGAGGCCATCCGTATCTTCGTAGAAAATGCCGCCAACAAGAATATGACGATCTTCCAAATGGACGTCAAAACGGATTTCTTAAATGGCGAGCTCAAATAAGAGGTTTACGTTTCTCAACCAGAAGGATTTATTGATCAAGACAACCCATCCCATGTGTACAAGCTAAAAAAGGCCCTTTACGGTCTCAAATAAGCGCCATGTGCATGGTACGACATACTGTCAAGTTTCCTCATTTCACAACATTTCTCCAAAGGTGCAGTTGATCCAACGCTCTTCACACGGAAAGTAGGAAATGACTTATTACTGGTATAAATTTATGTTGACAATATAATATTTGCATCCACTAATACTGCTTTATGTAATGAGTTTGCTAATCTGATGACCACTAAGTTCAAGATGTCGATGATGGACAAGATGTCATTCTTTTTAGGATTACAAATTTCTCAAAGTCCCAGAGGGCATCTTCCTAACCAATCAAAATATGCTTCTGAAATTATTAAAAAATATGGTTTGCTAACTAGTGATTTTTTATATTGACACACCTATGGTAGAAAAAAATAAACTGGATGAAGATCTACAAGGGACACCAGTTGATGCTACACTTTACCGTGGCATTATTGGATCCCTCATGTATCTGACATCCAGTAGACCCGACCTTATTTATGCAGTCTGCTTATGTGCCCGGTATCAGGCAAAGCCTACCGAAAAGCACCTACATGCGGTTAAACGGATCTTTCGATACCTAAAGGGAACCATTAACATGGGTCTCTGGTAACTGAAGGTAACGATATGTCTCTAATAGCATATTCAGACGCAAATAACGCGGGGTGTTAGGACACTAGACGCAGTACATCAAGGTGCGCTTAATTCTTAGGTGATAAACTTGTTAGCTAGTATTCCAAGAAGCAAAAGAGCACTGCGATCTCGAGTTTTAGACTAATTTTATTGCCTTATTTGGGTCGTATGTGCTCAATCTATGGATGAGATCTCAACTACTAATTATGGGTTTACATTCTATAAGATTCTCTTTTGTACTGCGACAACAAAAGTGCGATTGCTCTATGCTGCAACAACGTTCAACACTCAAGAGCCAAGCACATCGATGTACGCTACCATTTTATAAAGGAGCAAGTGGAGAATGGAATAGTGGAACTATACTTTGTTCGGACGGAATATCAACTGGCTGACATCTTCACCAAACCCTTGCCACGAGAAAGATTCAACTTCTTGATCGAAAAGCTAGGAATGAGAAGCATGTCTTCGAAAACGCTAAAACGTCTGACAGAGGGAAGTGGACGATAATGGTGGTAACTCAGTGGTCATTATCCTGTGTAATATATGTATTAAGAAAAAATAAAAAACCCAAAAAGATTTTTCAATTTTTATATAACACTTTTTCAAAAAGAATATATAAAAATATAAACCAGAAAAGAAATAGAAAATTAAAAATTAGAAATATATAAAAATAGTTTTCATGACATGTTTTCTCAGCATCGATAATAATTACGGCTCTAAAATGTCATTTATAATGGAAACAAAAGCTGTAATAAAGTTTCGGATAGAAATAATGCCATATGGTTGCTATTATTTTAGATTAGCAACCGGTAATATTCTTAAGGCAAGTATTCTAAAAGAAAAACTTGGGTCCTCACAATGGGAAATTTATTTTTCTCGGGAATGAATTACTTGATATTCATTCAAAGGCTTGTGTTTACTTTACAACATAACCCGTGCTCTTTATAAAATTAATGTACGTGTCAGTGTATTTATTTGTCAAAATAAGAGAAATCTTATTTAATGGTGTTGAATTTTTCAGAAATAAAATAATCATCTCAGTGATTCATCAGAAAATGATTTTTATTTATGTAAACAAGAGAAATCTTGTTTTATTAGTGTTGTTTTATAAGAAAATGAACAAAAAATATTAGTTTATCATCTGGAAATATTTTTAAAAGAAGTTTCTATCACTTAAACAATGTCTACAGCTCTTTAAATAAAAAATGGTACATTATTTGAAGGGGGTAAATAGTCAAATTCTTTCAAAAAGGATCTTTTAAAATTTCATCGCGAAAATAAATGGAAAAGGTTTTTTTTAATAACTGATTATCAATTAAAAGGGAGTTAATATATTTTTAACTCAATTGGGCTTAAAATGTTATGGATGTTAACTTTTAGGGACTAAATGGCATATTATAGGACTTAGAATCTTAGTTATAAACTTTAGGGGCTAAAAATTTCATTTCTATAACTTAGACTTTGCATTAAGTTCAAATTAGAAATAGAAAAGGATATAAAGCACAAGGACCAAATGTTTAAATTTTGAAACATAAACCAGTTATAACATGTTTTCAAACAAATTTCGCTTCATACACAAACATATTCACAAACTCACATTTCTCTCGTCCACATTTCGCTCGCTTCATACCTAGGAATCAAAACGTGTTTTCAAAGCTAAAGATTCACTCCTACTCGTTCGAAACTCATCTCTCATCATCCAGATAAATTTAATTAGCTTATAACTCCTTATTTCACTAGAAATCTCTTAAAAATGATTTAGGGTTCTTAAGATAAAAGTTGTAGTTTTTGTCTAATTGATTGAGGGGTTTGGTTCTATAGGGTGCGTAATAGATGCGTATGAAACAGGTTTTGATATATCTTAACCATAAGTGAGATATTTAGATTTTTGTTTGATGAATAAAGTGAAATATGAGTGATACGTGTGATTAGTTGTGGGTTTTGTGCTTAGATACTTATAATGAGTATCTTTATGCTACTTTAACTCTAATATGCTTCCTTTAATCTTGTTTAATTGGAAACCATGATTATTAGGTGTGTTAGGTTAAAAGTGGTATAAGTGTTGCTTGTTAGAAATGCTCAGAATGTTTTTGATAGGCTTTTATTACCTTGTCCTATTTTTTAATCTCCTAAAATGGTCTTATGTTAATAGCCATATGTTTCTCTTCTTTGTATGCTTGAATTTGAAATTTCATGTTCAAAATGTTGTTGATTCTTTGTGGTAATTGATTCTGTGATGTTGTTATTGTTATGAGAGGTTAGTTGGATGTGCTTAAAGGTTTTTTACTTGGCAAAAAATTAAGATAAGTAGCTTTGAACAAAGCAAAACATGTTTCCGTTGAATAAAGCGAAACATGTCAGTTTCATTACAAGCGAAACATGTCAGCTTCATTTCAAGCGAAGCATGTCAGTTTCACCCTAAGCGAAACATGTTAGTGTTTTCTAAGATAAATATGTATGTTTTATGCCAAGCGAAACATGTTAGACAGTTTTCAAGCGAAACATGACATGTACATATACAAGCGAAATATGACAAAATACAAAAAGAAACTTTGCCTAAATTTTTTAAAATTTGTGTAATACTTGGTGTCATGCATCATAAATTTCTTTTCTCTCTAATTAAATGTGTGTCCTAAGCATCCTTGGAAATGTCTTGTTGATTTTTTTAAATTGACTTTGACTAATTGACATTAGTTGACATATTATTAGAGTGTAGTAATTCTGTCACGTTTGCATGAAACCTAATCGTAGATCAATCTTATCATCAAAGGATAACTAACTTTATCAGTAAAATATATCTGTTGTATATATAAACTGTATTGGTTAAATCTTAAGCAGAATCATGAATACTCAAGAAATACTTCAAGCTGCTGCTCGTGATGAAAAGTGGGTTTCTTCTGCTGAGAGAGTCAAGATCAGCTCTACCAATATCATATTGGAAACCACTGTGCCACAAAAGGAAGAGACGTTTCAAGTGGTCATTGACATAATCAAGAATTCCACGTGCCTCAAGGGTTTCACCATATCTACTGATGTCCCATAAATCTTTATGCAGCAATTCTGGTACACAATCAAAAAGGTTTAAGACACGGATTCTTATGAATTCCTCTTAGCCAACAAGAAGTGTATTGTCAATGCTGAAATCTTTAGGACAATCCTTGATATTTATCCAAGAGAAGAAGGTGTAGACTTCACAGATGTTCCAGATGATGATACTACACTCACCTTTCTCATTGATCTTGGCTATAAGGGTTCACTGAACAGGCACACCAAAATGTTTGTGGATCATATGCATCAGCCGTGGAGAACACTGGCAGCTATAATCAACAAGTGCCTCTCTGGAAAGCTTGTAAGCAATGACAAACTCTGAAAGTCTAGAATTGACATATATTGGGGATATTTTAACAGATAAAATGTCGTCTACCCTGAATTGATTTACGAAGACTTTGCTTACCAGATTGACCACAGGAAAGAAAAGAGATCAAGGCATGAGAATATGCCATATCCCTGATTCACTAAAATCATCATCAACCATTTCCTGAAACAAAACAAGTCTCTCACCAACCTCAATCACAAGCACTATCATACAATCAAAGATGATGGGATTGTAAACAGGCTAAAGTTTGTCTGAATAGGTGAAGACTATCAGGAGTATGGACATCCCATTCCTGATGTGATGCTGACTGATGCAATCAAGTGTTTAGAATCATATCAGATGTTCATCAAATATTCAACAAATCAGATTCCACCCAAGAAAAGCAGAGGTAAAGGTTCAAAAGGAAAGAAGACTGATGAGGAGTCTCAGGAAACTATCGATGTATTCGAAGAGTCTGAACCTAAACCTGAACCAGCTAAAAAGAAAACTGCTAGCAGAAGAGTGGTCAAGAAGAAAGTCACACTATCAGCTGATGACAACATTATCTCTGATGATCCTGATGCTGCATTGGAATTAGCTAAGTCAATCAGTCAAACTAAAGCAGAAGAAGTAGAAGCAGCAAGGAAAGTCCATGCTACACATGCTAGGATCATAACTGAATCTATCCCTGAATTTGGAAAGAAGAAGTCTGGTGGAAGAAGCCCAAAGAGTATAGTAATTCAAGATACTCCAAGTGCTCCAAAGTCAAAACCCGCCACTTCAAAGGCTAAGCTTAAAGGTGCTCCATCTCTTACTCCTGCTGAATAAGAAGCTGCAAACATTATGCAAGCTCTAAAAGAAAGTAAGAAGACAAGCAGAAGACTACCAAGTATTGGAGGCTCAAATAAAGGAACTGGTAGTAAACTAGGGGTTCCCGATGAGTCTATAGTGGTCTCTGCAACCTCAAGTGAAGGAACTGGTGCTAAACCAGGGGTTCCCAATAAGGATAAGGACATTACTGAAGAGAAGGTCATTCTTGAGTAGGGAGATGAATAAGATAGTGAACATTCTGATGATGATAATTATGATATTAAGAAGGATGAAAAGGATGGTGATGCTGATGATGAAGGCGATGATCATGTCAGTGATACACAAGATGCTGATGATGAAGATGTCAAAACTAAATCCGATGAAGATGATATATATAAGTACAAGATACGTATGCGCAAGGATGAGGATAAAGAAATGAAAGATGCTGAAGTTGAAGGATCTGATAAAGGTGATGAAGAGATTACTGATGCAGCAAAGGAAGAAGCTGAAAAGACTTTAGAAGCAAAGGATGATACCAAGAAAACCAAACTCCCTCCATCAAGCTCAAGCTTATCTGTATCTTCAGGTTTGGTGATTAATTCCTTAAACTTTCTTCTGATTCTTCCTTAGTTAGTACTGGTAAGGATTCTACAGATGCAGATGTTAGTTCTTTGCTGGATATTCCTACCAACATAAAACTCCCCAGATCCAGTCTCCATCAATATAGAAGATCCCCGTATTAGTGATTCTAGAGACAATAAATCTTCCACCTATACCAGAAATTGTCACTGAAACTCCAGTTACAATTGTTGACCCCTCATCTCAAGTGAAACCTATCATCTCAACCATAAAACAAACAACAACACCAATTCTTACACCAACAATCAGAACTGATGCTCCAACTGTCACCACTGCTATTCCAGAATCTAATGCACACTCTGCTATTGATATAAGAGTTACAAAATTAGAAAAGGATGTGTCTGATCTAAAAAATGTTGATCATTCTTCTAAAGCTCTTGCTGTTCTCCAGTCCTATGTTCCAACAGTTATTGATAGTTATCTTGATACCAATGTCAGATATGTATTTCAAAAAGAACTACAGAAACACACGGCAGATCTCATTCATAAATATTATCTGCAACATCTTCCTGAGTTAACCAAGAAACCAACACCAACAGCTAAACAAGAATCCGAGAAAAGTCCTTTAGAGATTATCAAGATTAAAAAGGAACAAGCTGAGAGTCAAAAGAACCCACAGTTTAACATCAAGTCTACAGACAAGGCGGTTCTTAAAGAATATGATCTAAAAAGCGCTCTTTACCAATTCATGCATGCTAAAAAGTATTTTAATAGAAATCTTGCCTATCATCAGTTGTACCATGCACTCATGGAAGCGTTGAATGAAGATGAAAACGTAATGGATAAGGGAGCCGCTAACACAGTGAAAGACCACAAAAGAAAGCATGATGATGATGAAGACGATGATGATGATGACCATCCAGCTGGATCAAACCAGGGTAAGAAGACCAAGAGGAGAAGAACTAAAGAGTCTAAATCTTCTAAGAAGCGATCCTCCACTAAAGAAACCACAAAAGGTAAAACTTCGACCAAAGGCTCTAAAATTGGTAAGTCTGCTCTGGAAAAGGAACAACTTGAAGAACTTATTGCTGAGGTGATTATGGATGATGCTGGTGATGATGTAGCTCATGATGATAATCAACCACAAACTGCTTCTAAACCTAAAACTTTAAAGACTCTAAATCCAGAATGGTTCAGGCAACCTCCAAGGCCTCCTACTCCTGATCCTGAATGGAACAAGCGTCAGGTTGTACTTGATCAACCCACACAGCCTTGGTTTAAACAATTGTTCTCTACTATAAAGGATCCTCTAACATTCAATGATCTCATGGCCACTCCTATTGAATTCTCCAAGTACGTGTTGAATGGACTCAAGATTGAAAATCTCACTCAAGATATCTTGCTCGGACCTGCCTTCAATTTGTTAAAAGGCACGTGATCTAGTAGTATAGAGCTTACGTACAACTTCCAATAGTGCTTCAATGCTTTAACAGACAAGCTTGATTGGAATAATCCGGAAGGAGATCGTTACCTATTTGATTTATCCAAGCCTCTTCCTTTACAAGGACCCCTAGTTCATCGAACTGTTGCTGCTGATTACTTCTTCAACAATGATCTAAAATATTTGAAGACTTCTGATCCAGAGATAACATACACCACATCTATTACGAAGACAAAGGCTGCTCGGTATGAGATCAAAGGAATTAAAGACATGGTCCCTATACTTTGGAGTACCATCAAGCATGCATATGACAAAGATGCGTTAATGGGAATCAAGCACTGGGGTGAAAGACGCAAATTGTGGTACCGATCTCAGGTAAATAAATCTTCCAAGCAAAATGTTTACTCTACTAAGGCAATTCTTGGTGTGAAGAGTGTTAGTGTGAAAAAATTGCACGGATATGGTCATTTAGAAGAAATTGTGGTGAAAAGATCTAATCAACAGCTTTATACGTTTAAAGAAGGTGACTTTGTTGATCTACACCTGAACGACATTGAAGATATGCTTCTTCTTGCTATTCAACACAAGCTATTCCACCTCGACAGGAACGTTATTGTTGACTTTATTGTGGCCCTTCGTATGTTCAAAAGAAGTCTAATCCTCAAGAGACGTGTTGAAGACTTACAACTTAGTGTGAAGAGTTACCAGAAAAAGCTTAACATCACCAAACCTCAGAAGACCTTTCCTGAGATTGAATTCAAAGAACCCTACACTCCATCATACGATCCACTAGGAATTGTTTATGAAGACCTGAACAAACAGAAAAGAGTTTTACGTGCTGATGAGCTGTACATGTTTTCGGATGGCACACTCAAGTCTGTTCGCGATGAGATTCATCACAGAGTACTTGAATTTCGTCTGGATTACAACACAGAGATGCCAAAGAGGAAGTGGACGATTGGTAACCGAAAGAGATCGGGTCTTATGGTTGAGTTGATCGATAAGATGCTGAGAGAAAGGAAAATCATCAAAAATCTGGAGAGATTAGTTGGTGCAAGGGAACTCGAGATGGACTACAAACTTATGACGCGTACCGTATAATCATCAGGTCCAATCTCAAAATCTTATCTTGTGAATATTGTGAATATGTAGTATAGACTTATAATAATAGGCAATATAAATAGTGTTTGAGTACGAATTTTCTAGAATTTTTCAATAAATTCAAAATGTTTCAAATTAACGTACTCAACACTACATATATATTCTACCCTCAGAAATTGAGGAGTAGCATTAAAAATGTTCCTAATACGGCTTGTTAATAATTTGACATTTTTTTTCTTGAAACCATTAATATTTGAATCAATTGATATCCAAAATATCAAGTGATTTGACATTTTTGATAAGGAGAGAAAATGTGATTAAATTATATGGCTAAAGATGTGATTTTAAGAACTCAAGTATAAGCTTCACCCTTCATGTGCTAAACATTTTTGAATATCGATGCACATGTTGAGGGGGAGCATTACAAATGGTTTTAAGGTTGAGAACAATACCAAAAGACCGACCATGTCTGTAATTAATTAGAGTTATAAGGTGGTTAAGATTATGTATTCGTTCTCATCATCCAGCCAGAACCTAGGGACATTCCATTAGTTAGAATAGAAGTCCTTAGGTATGATAAAAAAAGGAGTAATGTGAGAAAAGGGAATAATACAGACTAAGAAAGAGCTGACACTGGAACAAACCCAACAAGGTGTAAGTGATGGAGTCTTGGTATGCAATAAAGGGGTTGAAGAATTAAAAAGAAAAGTTAAGATAAAGGGTGAAAAGAAAGAAGCCTGTCACACCCCGCCGAGGCGGAAACACGAGGCGTAACGAGAATGGATATCATCACAACACTATAGCGTCTAATAAAGGCAATTACAAAGCTAGAAAACCCTAAAAGCCTTATATGAACCCTAATTCCAAGCTAGACTTATTCTTTCAATTTCAACCCATTTTAACTAAAACCAACGATCAAACTTCATTTAATACTTTATTTAAGCTCTAGGATCTATATGCCCACATTCCTAAACAGGAGTATGCAAAATATAAAACCCATAAAGTCAAGAAAAACCCTAAACTCCCCTAATCAAACCCGTGGCCTCATTTCTTCAATTCTAATCCGTTTTAACCCAAACCACTTGCTAATATTTGTTTAATCCTTCCTAATAAACCTTGGCCCATGATTTAACTATCCTTAATCAAGTACACATGAAATAAAAGCTTGAAAACTTGTGAAACCCTAGTCGAACCCCAAAACAGCCCGAACCCCTTCACCATTAATTTTGACCCATTTTAAACCATTCCAAGTGCAAAATTCTTATGTGAACCTATTCTAGAATCCCTCAAGCAGCTTACCCACCTGCTCTTACCTTCACATGGCCAAAATCAAAGCCACATCACCTTCTTCTAGATTAAAACAGCCGCAGCAAGCACATGGGCATTCCAACACCTTCTAGTTAGTTTCTAGCATGCATACTCATCACATAGCCTCCCCACCTCATGATCTAGCTATTCCAAGTGTCCAAGATCAGATCACAAAGCTCCCTTAGTCACCAAGACTTCCTTTACCTATAAATAGAGACCTAAACTCTTCATTTTTCTTCATCCCCCACTTCCTCCTCTATAACCCTTACATAGAAGAAATACTTTGCTCTAATAGATCCTAAGAGATCTTAAGAAGGCTCAAGTACAGAAAGGAAGCAAAAGAAACCAAGAAACGAAGCCCGGGAGTCGTTATTCTAGGCGTACGAAGCTAAAAGTCCCGATTTCGACCCGTTTCTAAGCTATAAGCTCAAACCCAGGTTTTGAATGTTCTACTTCTGCTACTACACCCTTATAATGTTCATATGATCCTAAATATACTCTTGTTAAAGTTTCATAACTCAATTCATGCTCATTTTCTATTTTGATCCAAAACCGTACACCCGAAACCCTAATTTCGCGTTTTTCTTAAAACTAAATGTTATAATGGTTAAATATTGTTATAATCTATCCTAGCATGCTTAACTAATGTTAAAATAACCACTTTATTGATTAATGAAGGAATTTGAACTTAAAACCCGCGCGTTTACGTTTTGAAACCCTAATTTGACCCATTTTACTTCCTAGCTTAACGAATCGTTATTTTAAACTTGTGTTGCGTTAAAACTTCATATTTTAGTTTATTATAACTTATAAATGTCTATTGAAATGTTAAACTAAGCTTGCATGGCAATTTGGACATGTTTTGTAATTATAGTCCATGCAAGGGGTATATATCGTAACTTTCAGAAACTTATAACTAAAAGGGCTAAATGTGTCATTTTATCAAAGTTATAACTCCAGGGATCTATTATGTCACTTTTCAAAGTCCAAGGTTTACTTGGTATATCTTTCAAAGTTGAAGGACCAAAGTCGTAAAAATGCAAACTCCAAGGGCCTAATTGCAATTTTCCAAACCCTAGGGTCTAAAATGTAACATTTTGAAAAAGTGTAAAATCATAATTAAAACCTTACCAGACATAACTTTAATTAACGCTTCTCGTGCTTAACATTTCCAGATATTTATTAAAACGCTTAAAACCGATTATATCGTATCACAATACTAGGGAGCTTCATATTAAGGAATTTCATCTTGGTATTACGTTCTGACTGATTGTTGGGTTTTACAATTGAAATGCCTAAGCTCCTCAAACGTATTACGAATGACTTCTGAAATTATATGGCCCCGAACGGTGATACAATAATTCCAAACTCTTCAATCAAACTCATAACTCCTAAAACTAAAGTTCTAGAATACAATCTTCCTAAGACTCAACATATTTACTCAGGTTGCTGCACGTGGGCTATTTACTATCTTTTACTATATCAACATATCCCGTTTAAGATTGTGATAAGGCGTTCAGCTTTCATTTCGAATAATTATTACAACTACGATCAGTGAAGTTTTCATAACCTCGCCTTTACTTATTTTACATGTTTTATAAACCCGCGAGGGGGATACATGCATGTTACACTCTTTTACATACTCATTTATCTTATAACAATGTGATTGTTTTTCAATAACTTAGTGAGTTCATAGCCTCACTTTTAATCTCTTTAATTATTTCATAAACCCGTAAGGGGAATACATGCTATAAAGTACGGATACAAGTGTTTTACCAGACTATATGCTAATCTGATGTATCATTACAATCAATGTCTAAGTTATAAATCCTACAAGTCGTTAAATTTGACTTCAATTCATTAAATTGACTATGGATATTAATCTGTTAGTATCATAGATCCTACAAGTCATTAAATTTGACTTCGAGTCATTAAATTGACTTTGATATTAAATGTTTAGTTTCATAAATCCACAATCATTAAATTTTGACTCGGAGCGTTAAATTGACTTTGGATATTAATGTTAGTGTAATAAATCCTACAAGTCGTTAAATTTGACTTCAAGTCGTTAAATTGACTTTGGATGTTAATATGTTGATATATGAGCTCTTCGAGTCGTTAAATTGACTTTGGATGATAATGTGTTGATGACATGAGAACAAGACCAATCAGACCAAACAAGGCAATAACGGGATAATACATTGTTACTATGATTCATTGCGATTATTACTAATAACGGGTATATAATAACATGACCCAAGATCATAACAATATTATTTTCAATAATACATATGTTTATACAATTATTATACTATTACTTGTATTCAAACTGTTTATATCAAACCTATGAATTTCACTCAACCATTGTGTTGACTTTTTAGCATGTTTATCTCAGGTAATTGAGCAAGTTGCGGCACGGATTGGCATGGACTCCAAGATGGCTGAACTGTTATCATTCAAACATGATGTTTTAGATTTTGGGACCTGCCTTTGTAAAACTCTGATTTGAAATGAATGATAACGTATCTTTTGTACAAACGTCTCCTTGGGTCTTTTTCTAGGGATTATGATTGAAATGTTTCCATGAAGTAAATACCCAGATTAGCTTCCGATGTGATATGTAAAAATAGGGGTGTTACACTGTTGACCGAAAGAGATTGGGTCTTATGATTGAGTTGATCGATAAGCAGTTGAGAGAAAGGGAAATCATCAAAAATCTAGAGAGATTAGTTGGTGCAAGGGAACTCGATATGGACTACAAACTTATGACGCGTACCGTTTAATCGTCAGGTCCAATCTCAAAATCTTATCTTGTGAATATTGTGAATATGTAGTTTAAACTTATAATAGTAGGCAATGTAAATAGTGTTTGAGGGGGAGCGTTTAATAATGTTCCTAATAAGGCTTGTTAATATATAGACATTTTTTCCCTAAAACTATTAATATTTGAATCAATTGATATCCAAAATATCAAGAGATTTGACATTTTTGATAAGGGGATAAAATGTGATTAAAATAAATGGCTAAAGATGTGATTTTAAGAACTCAAGTGCAAGTTTCACCCTTCATGTGCTAAACATTTTCGAATATCGATGCACATGTTGAGGGGGAGCAATTTCAAATGGTTTTAAGGCTGAGAATAATACCAAAAGACCGGCAATGTTTGTAATTACTTGAAGTTATAAGGTAGTTAGGATTAGGTATTCGTTCCCACGATCCAGCCAGAACTGGAGGGATCTACTCACGGACATTCCACTAGTTAGTGTAGAAGTCTATAGGTATGATATGAAAAAGGAGTAAAAGTGAGAATAAGGGAATAGTGCCGACTGAAATGGAGCTAGTACTGGAACAAACCCAACAAGGTACTAGTCATGAAGTCTCGGTAAGCACTAAAGGGGTTGAAGAATTAAAAAGAAAAGTTAAGATAAAGGGTGAAAAGAAAGAAGCCCTCCTTACACTTAGGCAAAAACCGGGTCAATACATAAACTGTCAGAAACACTAAGCTGTTGTCTGGTATTGAAGACAGTCGTCATGGACCCAATGACGTAATGCACAACCCTCCCTAGCTACTCAAGGTCTCTCAAAAGACTCTTGTTTCATTTCTCATGGAGATTAAACACATTTCTATCGACTTTCTCACTCCGAGTTAGTTGGTATTGAAAAGGTGGCAGTCTGCTCCAGCCTCCGATTACTAAAAACAAAAGTGCACTATCGAGTCTAGAGCCAAAAAGAGATCATCCATAAATCTCATTAGGACACTTATCCAAAATTATGCTTGCTAATTCACACAATGTGAAAACAAGAAATACATCAACAGTCCTACGCATTATCCTTGTGATTTTGCCAGAACATCCGAGTGATGCTTAAGTATTCACAGTGAAGATGGAAATCCTGCTTGAGCCAACATCAAACAAGCTCTTGGTAGGTAACTTGTGAGATCCTCTACAAGCATCAACTTGTCTGATTAGACTGGATATGATTCGTCCAGCTTATAGAATTGGACGGATGAATTTAAAAAGTTAAACTGGTGGTGGTTATAAAAACCGTGCATACTTAACACACCGACTGATTTTCAAATCACATTTTAATCTTGTGCCATGGGAACCTCACAAGGGTATCTAGACATAGAAAGCTGAACACGAATTGACGCTTAAGCGGGAAGAATAGCAACGTACCGGTTCAACTCTTACCGTGTTGTCTGCTTTGAGACGCTCCGGTAATAAGAACGGCTAGTGCAGTTGCAAAACTCTGTTAATGAGATTCTTCGGAATTCTACCCGATCACAAGCAGTATTTATACTAATAAACGGGGAACCGTGGTTGTTACAACTGTATTCGATGAAGTGACAAAGCCACTTTCGTCCATATATTTTGTTTATCACTAACCCATTCATGCAGATTTCCTAACGATGGTAGCAGTTTCCTGATGACAAGTTGTAGCCAATACCACATTCTCATACTCGACCGACATATGTAATTACATCATGAAATCTCAAGTACATGTTTTAAGACTTCCGCTACGCTGATCTTAACATTTATGATTCAAAGCAAATGCGTACAATACAAAAAGGTACATTGTGGATTTATCGATGTCGTCAATGACTTGAAAACACAGGGTGTTATATTGGTCCAGAAGTCACAAGATCACAAGAAGGTAAAAATTACAAGATGGCGAAAAGAGATTATGTTTGGTTGATGATCTCAAGATGCTCAAAAGATCACATACAAGTAAAGTCAAAGATACAAGCTAAAGCCTAAAAGTCTAAAGTTTACTACATCAAGATTCACAAGATAAAGAACAAGATAACAAGACTATAGGCTAAAGATTGAAGACATTCATAAAATGTAGAGCTTAAGTTTTTGTAAATTAGAGTAACCTCCCTTAGGGGGAGATTGTTAGGAATCAAGAAAAGACTCGGTCACTTCTAAAGTTGTAATAGTATAGCTCGTAGCATAATATTTAGAAACTTACCTAGCTAACCGAGTCAACATAAGTCATCCTTATGTTGACCGGCCATATGCATGGTATATATACCCCTCTCCATGCCTTGGAGATGGTTGGTTGTTCATTTGGTTACACATAATATCACATTTTCCTTTCTTTCTCTCACTAGGTGCTACAACCCTCCTTTCTCTCTCTAAACTTTCTTTCTTAATTAGTTATTAAGTGATTTGATACTTCTACAGTATCTAATAATTAAACACCTAACTCAGAATCAACCCAAATGGCAAGGTAGTATGAAGACTATTGCTTGAGCATCATTTAACCTAGCCGCGTTTCCCAAGATGTCTTCGCTTAACAATTAAGAGGCTAGTTTTCTATAGCCTAACGCGCATATCATTAACAAGAAGCAATAATACAAGATAAATAACTAGGTTTCATGAAATCATAAGCAAACACAAATTAAATTTAGCCAAGCATATTTATTGAAAGCGAAGAACAATTAATCAAATAATACATAGACATATTGAAAGATTAAAAGGATAAAGGAACTTCACTTCAATAAAACATGGAGTAATGATGAGTACAATAGGGTTAGAATCCCTAAAAATCTCCTAAGAACAACTGCTACTAAGTATGAAATCATTCCTCAAAGTTTTCCACACAAAACACAAAAACTAGGGTTTGTATATATATATATTTAAGTCGCGATGACGTCGCTTGTTAATTATGACGCAGTCAACCTGTAGAATCTTCTTCGGGCTTCTTTAACTCGGCTACTCGGATTCCGTCGCCACATATTCTGATGCCGTCTCTTGATAACTTTAACGTCGTCAGAAGAATTTGTGACGCCGTTTCTACGCATTGTATGCCAATTCTTCCTCATCTTCGTGTAGAGTTGCAATCTTGTCCCGTTTCTTCCCAAATTGAGTCCATGTCACATGTATTTCCTCCAAATGCCTTCCAAATACTAAAATAACAAAAATAAATGATTAAGCACGATAAATGGAGATATTTTCATGATTTTTAGGGTTAAATGGCCCTAAAAAAGTTTATAAAATTACACCTCATCAAATACCCCTACATTTGGGATTTGCTTGTCCTGAAGTAAATAGACTTTTCTACCTAATCAATAGCAATATCATGGCATTTAACCTACTGAATAAATATAATTTGTGGCACAACCGATTAGACCTCGTAATTAAAAGCATACAAATTATATACTAGCACCTCATATAAGTATTTGGATTCTCTCATTCTCTTAGGTGTATAAATGAATTATAACAATATAGGAAATGAGAAAATAACACTTACTAGCTGTCATAGTATATAAATGACCATAAGCTTGATAAAGGATGAAAAACCTCCACCGCTTTAACGTAAGCACCTAGGAATTACTATCAAAGAGGTCTTTAAAGGGTTGTGATGTATAGGTGTAGTGTAAAGGAAACACGATTGGGGATATTT